>BQNB010050898.1:0-41283 GCA_026074375.1 Tanacetum coccineum | reverse complement strand
GCTATTACCTTGATGGGTGATTAACAAAGTTTTCTAAATTTCTTTTGCCCTGTTACACATGAAAATTTTTTCATATTTTTTTCTTGGCAAAACATTGTAAATAACCATTTTGGCTTTATTATTTTTTGTAAGTCTCTTTTTGAGATCATCGGTTTGTTTTTCAAAAGGGACAACCTCATCTAATTTGGTTTTCGGATTTTGTACAATAGGTTGAAAATCACCATTGGTAATAACATGTCAAAGATCTAGATCTTTTGATTTAACATATGTCTCGAATATATTTTTCCAATAAATAAAACTATCACTTTCAAAAAGTGGTGGTCTTTGCATGGATTGCCCTTCTAGATATTTGTCGAAACCCATAAATCGATCCAAGCTTTAAAATACAGTATATTTTAAAAATCTTGAGTGACATTGGCTCTTGATACCAATTGTAAGAAACTAGAAGGGGGAGGGGGAGGTTGAATAGTTTACCGGTTAATTATCCGTTTTAACAACTTTGCTTATAAAATGGTTTGATTCGAGTTGTATGTCAATCAATCAACAATATGAATCACAAGTAAACTATCTAATGTAATGAATTAAATAAACAATAACAATATAAAGAAATAAGGAAAGAAACGATCAAACCAAGACACCAAGATTTATAGTGGTTCGGCTATGAAGCACCCTTTCGCCCTACTCCACTCCCCGAGTACTCCACTCGAGATTTCACTATGTCAACAAGCTCCCTTTAGGCGGAGAAAACCGTTTACACGTCACTTACTTTTTTTTCCGACACTAAACTAGATGTCGAGTCATAATCTTAGCTAGAACCAATCTAAGACTTCACTAAGTCTTTATACTCTCATAAGATATATACTCTTGGATTGACACACAATCCAATTTACACAAATACACAATTTACACTATTGGATCTACACAATCCAATTTACACAACACAACAAAGAAAATATAATGAAGATTTGTGATCTTGAAGAGGAGGAAAGAGATCACTTGATAACAATTCGTTTCTAGATGAATACGATTGTTCTTCTCTTGCACTTGATTAGAAGAAGGGAGGAAGAGAGAATTAATCACTTGAAACAAGATCAAGATATGTCAGTAATCAAGATATGTGTTTTAGAAAGAAAGAAAGAAGGGAGAAAAGTAGATCTGAGAAAATTCGTGGCAAAATGTTATGTTTTTCAGATGGGGTGACCTAGTATTTATAGAAGACAAAAATAGCCGTTACTCTGCAGGCGGTCCTGGCGGTCCCTAATATGTTTGGGGGCCGCCAGGCCTATAAGGGGGCCGCCCGTAGAGTACGTTCCTCTTTTTGTTTTTTAGTGGAGAAGGTGTTATCTGTTTTGGAACATTTCATTTTGGGGGAAAAAATCTGATTTCAAATTTATTTTTTTAATAAAACATTTCTTTTATGAATAAATATTTTGTGTATATATTTTTGTAAATACGCTTTTGTAGAAATGTAAGGTTTAAGAAAAATATTTTCTTGATCACTAATCATGTTTAATGATTTGTTTATCCATACCTTAAGTGATTAATTTTAGAAATAGAATTTTACGATTAGTAATTTATAAAAGTTTAATTTTATCGTAAACGTTTTTACATTTTGTTATTATCAAAACATCGAGAGGTCGAAAAATATAAATAACGTTTTTAGATATTATTTGTATTAACAATCTTCCCCTTTTTGATGATGACAAAATATAAACTCATTTAGTATAAAAATAGAAGTTTATAAATTACTAATGAGTTTAAATCCATTTCTCCCCCTTTTTGTCGAATTCAAAAAGGTTGATCGTCGAATTGTAGTAGAGAGAAAGAAATAGACGATTGAAGACTCCCCCTTGATGTAAGCTCCCCCTTGTTCGGGGCACCAAGAGATCGATCTTACGATAATTTGTTTGCTACAAAACAAAGTTAGAAGTACAAGTGCAAACCAACATAGCACGACAAATATCTCAAGAGTATAATCCATACTTTAGAGACATTTTGTCATTTAGTGGGGAATGTGTTATCTGTTTTGAAACCTTCCATTTGGAGGGAAAAAATCTGATTTCAAATTTATTGTTTTAATAAAACATTTCTTTTATGAGTAAATATTTTGTGTATATATATTTTTGTAAATACACTTTTGTAGAAATGTAAGGTTTAAGAAAAATATTTTCTTGATCACTAATCATGTTTAATGATTTGTTTATCCATACCTTAAGTGATTAATCTTAGAAATAGAATTTTACGATTAGTAATTTATAAACGTTTAATTTTATCGTAAATGTTTTTACATTTTGTTATTATCAAAACATCGAGAGGTCGAAAAATATAAATAACGTTTTTAGACATTATTTGTATTAACAAAACTAAAATAAAGACATGCAATGACGACTTCCTCCGGTTAGTTAAGAAAATATAATAGTGTTTGCAAGCAAATCAAATACTTAGGGACTATTTATACTTACTATTGATAATGGTAAGATGAATTTGTAACTACAAAAGCAAACGAAAAGTCTATATTGATTACTCTCAATTATCACAATGGATTTATGTGCATAGAAAAGAAAACGAATGGATGTTTAAAAATAAATTTTGCTTGCTTTAACTTAACACTTCATATTCACTAACATTAAACATACCTCAAAGAAATGAAATAATTGTTACATGGAAGTGTACAATTTTCAAAGCTTGTGTTACACAACTTAAAGCCTTCACAATAAATTTTTGTATTCAATATTTAAGTATATAAAATTAACTTTTTGAACTTTTAATGAAGCTAACAGTCTTAAAATACATCATTGATATGGAATACTACACGAAGTATGTAATACACGTAAATACTTAATTATATGTGAATATAAACAAAAACAATACGATGCTTCACAAAAACAATACGATGCTTCACATAAATAAAATTAAATACTTAATTGAACGCCTCATTAAATTAAAAAAAAGGAGTACATATTAACAATCTATAGAGAAACCCACAATGCTCTAATTTATTGAGTAGAAGTTAAAAGAAACACATCTAATTTATTGAGTAGCACTTAAAAAGAAAAAGAAAAGATTAAAAATGTAATGTAATTTGGTTCGTTTGTAAAGTAAAATATTTTCTTCTATGTTTGAGTTGAAAAATATCTTGTTTTTCTAGGAAATTTTTTATTTGAGAATGAAAAAACTGAAAACTTGTTTAGTCGCATTTTTTTAAATAATTTAAAAAAAAATATTCCCATTTTCTAATTTTATATAGAAAAATAGAAAATCATATTTTACTATTTTCTATTTCTTTTCATTTAAAAAAATAAATAATACAACACCCATCTAAATTTTCAAAATTCTGTAACTCTTCTCTAGAACCATTCTTTAGGAATTTAAAAACAAAAAACATGAAAATTTTTCTACAAACTAAACGCTACCTTACTTTTCTTTAGTTTTAATGAATTAAAAAAAATCCAAACTTTATGCTAAAATAAACGAATCAACAATTTTTAAGACAAACCCAGATACCTAAATGGATCGAATTGACAAATTTCATTTTCAGTTTAGAGATTTGGATATGAATACAGAAAGATTAAAATTAGGGTTATTTGTGTGTTTTTATCTACAGGAAATGAAAGAGGCTGAAATTGATTGGGAAATTTAGAGAGAAGGTGGGTGTTTGGGAATTGGTTTTAGAATGGTGATGTGGCATAAAAAGATGACATGGAAGTATGTATGTCTTTGAACTTAAGCTTTTATGAAATGCTTTTTTCTCCACCACATGTGTTATGTGTATGTATATCTTCTTGTCTTTGAGTTTTTTACTAGGTTTTTCTATTTGGTGTCAGTCACTTTGATTTTATTATGCTGTCTAAACAAGCTGTGAGCTTATCATCTTTTTATCAATCACATCTTTTTACACCATTGACTATCAAATACCCACACCGTTTATCTTCAAATACCAACAAAAAGTTTAAAGTCAAGAGCTCTAGTGAAGATCAATCCACTATATCTGCTTCTTCTGCCTACCGAGTACTCGGCGTAATGCCCGACTGCAGTTTGCTCGACCTAAAAGCCGCTTTTCGTGCCAAAGTATATGCTTATATAGTTTCCGTTTAATTGTTCGTGCTAAACTTACTTTTTTAGATTTACGATTTATAAGTCCGAATAACCTACTTTATGATTGTCAATATGAATAACTTTGCTGACCCGGCATTGGTATTTTTTGTAATTTTGTTGGCGGTGCCACATCAGCTAAACAATAGAATGTAAAGTAACTCCTAATACCGTCTTCCACGGGTTATGGTCCCAATACCGTCTTCCACGGTGTATGGGGGAGGTTGAGACGTAGACAGCCCTACCCCTACCAAAGGTATAGAGGCTGCTTCCGGTTCTACCAAAGATAGAAAAGGACCTCCGGCCTTGCAAGGGGTAAGGATCGAACCCTTGACCCCTGTCTCCAGGGGCAAAGGTGTTAACCACTTGATCCAAGCCTTGCTCTTTTTATCAGCTAAAATATATAAGAGTAATTTATTCATATTCACAATCGTGAAAAAAATAAGTTATTTATAAGTGTAAGATTTAAAAAAGTAAGTTGACAGCGTTCGCCCAAACTACTATTGGTAGTATTTTCATTGTTTAATACAGAGTATGTTTTGCGGCTCATTTGTAAAGGGATAAGTAGTAAAACTGCATCCAACTAGACATAAATATTGTTTCGTGTACTAAATGACCGGATTAGCAGATGAAGTTGACGTGCCACCGGTCATTTAGTACACAAAATAGGAACTAGGAAGATTAAAAATGTTAGTGTATTTTATAGGAAATAAAGTGTAAACTAATTACCCCTATTTGCAAAAGTATGTATTCCCATATTAAGATTATTACTAAGTTGGTGTTGACAGATTAATATAAGTTAGCTTGATTATGAATGCTTCGCAGTCATTCTTGATAAATGTTGTATTATGTTTTCGCAGGTGAAGCAATTCCATCCTGATGTTAGAAAGAGCGATGATGATGGTAGCTCGGATACAATGATTCGTCGTGTCATTCAAGCGTATGAGGTAGTTGTTTTCTTTAAGAATGTAGCCAGTAACTGTTATCTAGTTTCCTTAGATGAGTTTGCTGTAACATAAGATTATGTAAATATGCAAGGTCACATGTAAATGCTAGATCATTTAGTTGATTGAATTGTACCCTGACCATATTCATCTGTAGAATCGTAAACGTGCTTTGTCCAGATTAGCTGATATATGTTATTTGTCTTTGCCTGTAGTGCATAAGTCTCTTTAAAACTTCCTAACCTTTTCAATGATTTAAACATGTGATGTTTGACGGGTACTAATCTATATCTGAACATTATTTTCTGCAGGTCTTATCTAATTTAAGCAAATCAGAGATCATTGAAAGGTGTGTATCCTTAACTATGGCTCTGGTCTTACGTTTAATACATCTTTATAATAGTAACTGATTTGTTAAATTGTAGTGAATGTCTAGACCCCTTTGATGCTCCTGAAAGTGAGGCATTAGACATCTTTGTCAATGAGGTTCTGTGTGTTGGAAAAGGTAACAGTTTCTCCTTATTTGCTCTATCTGCATCACTTTCGTAAAAAAATTCGTTAGAATTTGAAAATAAGATAGTTCCTTGCTCATTGAACTTCTGTTTTAATCCATAAGCTAGTACCAATGTAAATGCAAGAATGAAAACAATTTGCCGCGATATATTCTATTCTCGTCTAATTGAATTAGAGTTTTGCCGAAAGATACTAACTTGAATTGGAGGATATTATTATGTCATCATGAAGATGTAACCTCAACTAATTAACTAGAGTTATTATCAATATCTGATTCTTGGTTGCCGAAAATTGTTTTGTCAAAATCTGGGCTATGTTATAGTATTGATCATCACATTTAATAGCGAATCTTAAACAGTAGCAGAAGTGTTAAATTCTTTGAACTTGGTTAAATATATATGTATTTCGTGACGTGTGTTGGCCAACACATGTGCAGGGTGTCCTTATTCATGTGTAAAGACGGCACCTCATGCCTTCAACTTCAGTACTTCAACAGGAACAGCTCAGGCAACATCGCAAGGTTGGTATGTAGAACAATAGACGCAGTAGTTAATTTATGTTGCAATTTGAGCCCGCTTACTTTTTTATAAGGTCATCTGGGTAAAAAAAATTTTTGAGCTAATATGGAAATGGATTGATGGTAGGGCTGCAAAGTATCTGAGCCAAGCTTGAGTCAACACACTTAAGCTAAGGTGTAACTTGATTTGATAACTCGATGAGCCTCAATATGCAAGCTTGAGCTCGACTCATGTGGCTTTGGGTTTGATTTGAGCACTCTAATAGCTTAAAAATATGCAATAGACACCAACACACAGTTAAAAATGTTTCTGGACCTGTCCAGTACTAAGATTACCCTTGACATAAATCCATTTCGCTTGTTTGAGTTGTTTTCCATTTAACTCATTTTTCAACCTTATTGATTAGCATACCTGAAAAACAGATTTAATAAGCATTAGGATTTTTTTAAATTAAGCATAATCCTTTGAAACATGTATAATTGTTTTGAATATTTCAGTTTTTAAATCCTCTTGTCTTCATCTTGATTAGGTCATGGTGAAGATTATCAGGTACAGCTTGCAGTTGGGCAGTGCCCCAGAAGTTGCATTCATTATGTCACACCTTCTCAAAGGGTTATTCTGGAGGAGCTTCTTGGCAGGTATACATACAACCAGTCAACGATAACCGCTCAAAAAATATAAAATAAAATATTCATACTAGGGTGGAGTTTGTGTTTAGAGTCGAGATTGGTCTTTGCGTAAAATGCATGTGGACATGTTAATCATTAATGTAGTTACAAGCAAAAAAATCTGCAGTTTGATGAATTATCGCTTCTAATCTTGAATATATTTGGTTTTCTTGTGTTGTAGCATCTTGAACATGCCTTTTGATTGCTCTGCTGAAGCGGACTTGCTCTACTCGCTCATTGTAAAAGCCAAGTTTGAGAACAATCGGTATAAGAAGCCAAAGAAGCAACCCAAGGAAGCAACGAAACATGTTGATTTATATTAAAGGCTACAAGGTTGCGTTTGTGAATTTTGTAGTGTTATAAGAGAACAACTCATGTACATAACTATACAAATGTTTATTGTACGAAAATGTTACATCATCAAATTCTCATTATATGTAATGAACTACTACAAAATAATCCTTTTACTGTATCAATTAATAACTAGAAATGCTATGATCTCATAATCAAATCTCGTTTGTCGAGTCTTTGGATCATAACTAGAAATGCTATGGCTCAACATACCACAAATGATCTCAGATCCAAACCTAACAGACTAGTATCGGTTTGGTGCGGTTTCTGGTTTGAACGTTTTGAAAAATTTTTGCACAACCCCACCTAGACGCGCACAAACCGGTTAACCAGTTCGGTTTGGTTTCAGTCAAACAGGAACCTGAACACCTGTTTCAGGTCAAACCCTGTTCGAACCGGTTTGGCTCAAACCGGAACCGGTTTGGAACCGGTTTGTGTCAAACCCTGTTCGAACCGGTTTGGCTCAAAACGGTTTGAACGGTTTGTGGTGGTTTAAGGTTGAAGCGGTTGGACGGTTTGGGAACGGTTCATTAGGTTAACAGTCAAGGTTTGGGACGGTTCTTTTTTTTTTCGTTTTCAATTTTCGTTGGTTTTATAGCAGATACGCTGATAAACTTTCAACTTTATTTATTGAAAACTAATACATCGAAAACGAAATACATATGGAAAGGAAATACAACATAAGACATCGGAATTGAAATTGAAAATACAACATAATAATCGGTTTATTCGTAATCATCATAGCCATAGTTCGTCATATCATAATCAACCTCTTCTCCTCCCGAACCCGAACCGGACATCGTGCCTTCGCTGCTAGCAACATCTAGTGCAATTTCTTCTTCGGATAGTGGAATGGCTTCATTTTGTTGCACCTCGGCATCCAAGATCTCTTCTTCAAAGTCTATGGGGTTTTCAAGACCGGATTTGTGTTGTTTACGCTCTTGAGCGTCCAAGTGATCCTTTAAACACATACACATCTCTAAAGATGCCGGAGTGAGTCTTGTTCTTCGGATTGACAACACCCTCCCACTTGTTGAAAATGCGGATTCAGAAGCTACCGAAGTAGCTTGTACACTTATTATATCCATGGCCATGCGGGATAGAACGGGATACATTGATTCCTTTGCTTTCCAAAAACCCAAGAGATCAAAAGTTGCAAACGCACTGTTATCAAGAAGTGTGACAAAATCCGAATTGACATATTGCTCATATTCGGAGGACAATGAAGGATCGTTCCTTGCCTTTTTCTTTCTATGTTCTTGCAACCGGTTTAGCAAGCGGGTCATTTGATTCCCCCCGCCACTCGCCCTCGATGAAGAAGCCCCACTACTTGATTCAGTTGTTGGGTTACCATATTTTGCATAATAAATATTATACAAACCTTTCAAAGAGTCGTTGAACCATTTTTTTTTGCCTTAGTTGCATAACTATTGTCAAAAAAACTCCAAATCCGTACTTATCGACTCCATGAGTAACTCTACCCCGTTTACATTAAAACATGGGTTTAAAGCGGCAGCACAAGTAATGATTGGTGACATTTTTTAAAAATACTTCTTAAGTTTTTCCTTCATTGGTTTAACCATACTTGAAAATATACCCCCATTCAGTTCATATTCGGTTAATTTGTTACTCATGAAGAAAATCTATTGAAGTACCAATGGAGATGTTGGGTAGTAAACCCCCGATAAAATTTTCGTGGCATTGTTAAACACTTCAAGTAATTGGGTTATACTTTCAATAGTAACCTGATATGTGCTTAAACACATATCTTTTATTTTTTTATATAAAGCTAAAAAGACCAATAATACATGAAAAATGCATTGTATACGTGTATTGTGTCTTGCAGGTAACGGATATTCAACAAAAGGACAAAAATATAGCAAAACGGACAAAACCAAGCACGGGAATGAAAAGAGCGTGAGAAATCAAAGCCGAAAGCGTATACATCTTTAAATGGACCGACCCGTACCCATTTAATGGGCCGGGTCAGCCCATTAAGATATATACTATAAACCAAAACCCTAAACCCATTAATATAATAAAGTCCTAAATCATAAATCCAATCCATAAAACCATTTACCCATTTTGAGCCCAAATAATAAGTCAAAGCCCAATCCCTATTATCCCTTGACCCAGTCAAAATGTATAACCCGCTAAGAATCACTGTTCATTATCTCTCCATTTTTCACCCTACAATAATAAACGTACGGGTAAAACCCCCATTTTCACTTAACAATCCCCTTCTAGAAGAACACCTGACGTGTCTGAATTCCCTCTTTGGCCAATGATGCGTGGAAGTAATCCAAAGGCTCAAAAGATGGGATTGATGATTGGATATGAATCAATGACTCATATTTGATGCTAAGGACGCTCCTGAGAGCCTAAAAGCTTCTTTTGCCAACTATAAATAGAAGGCAAATAACACAGAGAGAGATATCTAAAGTAGTGTAGTTTAGGAGTAGTATAGGTTTAATTTTAGCTTATTTTGCTTATTGTATTTTAAACAGCTTTGTAATCGTTTTATCATTAATAAAATTTCCTTTTCAGCTTAAATTGTTTCTTTAATTTTCATTTACTTTTATACTTGTTACTCAAAATGTGTGTGGAAATTACTTAATAAGTTCTAAATAAGCTCAAATAACCTCTTTAGCTGTTGCTTATGCAGTTAAGCTCTTCTAAAGTTTAACTACATAAGCTGGCTTACTCAAATTCATCAAAGTCACTTAAATAAGCCATTTGGAAGATAAGCCAGATCTGGAAGGGCTTATTCAGAGCTTATTTTATAAGCTAGCTTGTAGATTTAAGCTCTTTTGAGCAATTTAGATCCCTGTTAAGCTGGGATCAAGGTACTTTCTCTTTTACTTAATTTTTAGCTTAATTTCTGTTTAGCTTATCAATATGATTATTTTAGCTTATTCATTGCTATTCTCTGCTTATTTGATCTTATTTTGTCATGCTTTAACTTATTATACTTAGTTTATAGTTTAGTTTAGATTTGATCTTAGTTTTCATAAATCTGTCCAAATTTGGTCTAAATAGCTTATTAGAGTAGCTTATTGATAAATGCTTATTTTTCCTTAGGATTTTGCTTAACAACCTCTTATAAGCTTAGTTCAATATCTATTTTAGTAAATTAAAGCTTTCATAATCTGTTTTAGCTTTAAAAAATGCATTTGCTATTCTTAAAGGGGTGTTTGGGATAAGAAGTTGTAAGCTAGTAGAATTGTGTGCATACTGTTTTGATCACTTAAATGAATTCCATAAGCTTAAATTAGTGCTAAACAGTAGTTTTCATAAGCTAAGATTAAGTGCAGCTTAGTTTTCAAGTTTGTTTAATCAAAAATTCCAAATCTGCTAGTTCTTTATAGGGTCTTAACTGTTGGATCCTTGGATTCATAAAAGTACTTTTAAAGTGTTATGTTTTTGTGTTCTAATGAGTTTTATATGCATCAACATTCATCTGTTTTGGCTTCGTAGTATTTAGCAATGTTGCAAAACAGGGTCTACAAGGCCGATTAATCACCGATTACGCGCTACAAGGCCACCAACCTTGCCGATTAATGTAACAAGGTCAAACAAATAGGCCAACCATGGTCAACGACGATCAAGAGTGGTCAACGGTGGTCAAACTTGCTAGAAACCTTTTAATCTTGCCGGAAGTACCTAAAACTCACTGTAAGCTTGTTTTAATCAGTTATAGTAAATGTTTAAATCTATTCCAAGTTTTTTTTAGAAAAAAGTCTTGCCAATAATATCAAAAACTAGCCAAAAATACACAAAACTTGCCGGAAATGCCCAAATTTTGCCAAAATGCCAATCCGATTAATCGCTGTTTAATCCCGCCTTGACCGATTACAAGCTACAAGGTGATCGACCGCCCGGCTAACGATTTACGATTTTTGCAACCTTGGTATTTAGAATAGCCTTTTGAGTAATATGGATCTTAAACAGTCAAATAAGAGTAGTTTTAGTTTGTTCTTAGAAAGCCTTTGTTTGCAGATCATTAGAGGTTAGTACCTAGCTTAATGTAGGTTAATTCTAGTTTAGATTTGCTTATTAAGTCTAGGTCCTAATCTGTTTTAAGCTTTTTGCCTTTTAATTTTTCTTATTAAGTCTTAAAATTAAGTTAAATTCTGTCAATTTTCTTTGAAAAAGCCAAAAACATCAAGTAGTAGTCTGTCATTTTCTTTTGCTTTTTCTAGCTTCTTCATTTTTCCTGCTTGCTTATTTCCAGCTTATTTTTGTTCTTTGGTTAACATTTTCAATCTGTTTTGGGCTTTTAGCTCAGGCCTCGTTCCTCAAGGACAAAAGGCGTCAGATTATGACAACTCTGACCCCGTGCCCCCAAGACAAAATGTTGTTCCTACAGCAGAAAAAACAGATTCGTCACATCAAGGGTTGGAATTTCTCTTCAGTCCTTTAATTGAAGAATACTACACTTCCAGCACACGGTCATGCTGAGGACAACAACAATGATAAAGCATCGAATGCATCATTTCAAGAAGATGAATTTATTAATCCTTTTTGTACTCAGGTACAAAAAACTGGTGAGTCTTCCTCATGCAACATTGATAATACCGATGTGCATTCATTTCAACCACAAAGTCATGATTTCCGATGGACAAGAGATCATCCATTAGAACAAGTTTGTGGAAATCCATCCATGCCAGTTCAAACAAGACGACAGCTTGCCACAGATCCTGAAATGTGTATGTTCGCTCTTAAAAAACGGGATATGTGCTTTTACACATGAAATAAATGATTTAAATTCCTATTAGGTTCTCTTCTTTTCAACTTGTAAATCTCATTACAATTTGTACCTTGGGACCCATGTTTCTTGTAATTGTCAATCCCTTGTACTCCCCCTCTTTGAGCGTGGCTCCTCTAGGGGAAGGAGGAGAGCTCTTACAATTTTGTCCTTAAACTATTCACCCCCATGGTTTCACTTTAAGGTTGTTTCATAGTTTCCAAGTTACTATATAAAGAAAGCCCTAGTCCACCATTACACTCTTACATTTCTACAAGCAAAATCCAAGCAAAAATCCCTTTCCCCCTCCTCTAAACCCACGGCACACATATAACATTTAGGGTTTCATTTAATTTTGCAAACCAAGGCAATCCAAGCTTTCAAGTGTTCATTGTAAGGTATACCTAAGACTTCTCAAGGTGTTGGGAAGCTTTGGATTCGGGTTTTAACAAGGAATTATCAAGAAAACTATTTAGGGTTTTGTTCTTGATAGGGTTTTGAATTTTGAAGGCTTGATTGGGGTTTACATCTAGTGTTCCATTCATCCTACTGAGGTCTATAAGGTCTGATTTAAAGTTTTCAATACTCATTACATTATTTTCTATTGTATAACATACTTGTTGCATTAGGTTATTCACCACTAGTTTCATTTTTTAATTCATTTAAAGTATTTGATGATTTTCATATGGGAACAAAGGACATGAAATTTAGAGGATAAATACATGTGATTTATACGGTACAAACTTGGTAAATAATGGTGCAAGATTCTTATATAAAATGATTGTAATTAACTTATAAATTGCAAACCCTAATTATATCTTATATACCTTACTGTTGGAATTCGAACCAAAGAACCCTATGTTTTATTTTTTATAAAAATAGTTGCTCTTTAACAAGGATCGTGAGCATGTAAGGAATCGAAAAACGGAATTATAACGAACACGTTATGGAATTTACAAGTTATATATAAGAAACTTTATAAAAACAAATTTATAAACTGGTGATGAACAGGTAAAAATTACTGGTTCATCAGAGATAAAATTCCATTAATGTAATATTTTGATAAAATTCCTTAATACGAACCTTCGGACATAAAGAACTCGAAAAACGGATTATTCGAAAAAAGTTACGTAGTTTACAACTGATATTATAATTAATTCTATAAAAACAATTTTTATAAACTGTTATGAATAGTAATTACTACTGTTCATCAGTGGTTTAAATTTTATAAATATAATATTTTAATAAATTTTCTTAATACTAATCCAAGAACATAAGGATCTCGAGAAACGGTGGCTATAAAACGAAGAGTTATGATTTATACATGTTAACATATTAATTTTATAAAAATAATTTAATCTAAAACTGTGATGAACAGTAAAAGTTACTGTTCATCAGGGGTTTAAACTTTATAAATATGATGTTTTGATAAATTATTTTAATACGGAAACGTGGACATAAGAAAAACGGTATAATAGGGGAGTTCGAATACGATAAGATATGACGTTTTAAAAACTCGCGCGCATTACTTTTAGTTTTGTACAATCTTTTATAAAAACCAATTAAATTTAATAATAAAATATCATTATTTAAACATACATTTCTACAAATGATGGTTAGTAAATAAAAATAATATTTCTCCCCTTACAGGAGTAACAAGTATATAGACTTTAATTTAACAAAGTACGAGTTAATTATTGTTTTAACTTTTAAATAATTATAAAAAACTATTTAGGTGATGGTGATTTTCTGTAGCTATACAACATTTGATGTTTATTTATATGAATTACATTATACTCATATACGACCTAATAATTAATTAGGTTGCATTCGAATTGCCGAGACGATTCACTTACTTGATCTAGATAATCAACCATTCACTTACGGTGAGTTCATAGCCCCGCTTTTATACAACTATATTGTTTTTACAACTTTGGGGTGAGAAACATGCATTGTTTTACATTTGGATGCAAGTACTCTTTTTTATACAGATATACGGAGGTTCGGCCAAAGTAGCTAAACCCACTATTGCCCACCATCATGAACTGTCAATTGCTAGTTAGCGAGCGCGAATGTTATGAATAGATCTATTTGGGATTGACATCCCCGTTCGGATGAGTAGCGCTCATCAGTTTCGACAGTACTGAAACAACGAACGTATACATGTCGGAACAATTTGGATGTTGCGGGTTGAACATCTACATGGGCACATTTAGTGCATTAAATTGCATACATATATGTCGAGCTTCGGTGTCATGAACTTAGTGCACTCGTAATTACTTTTAAGATATTGTATGTGTTACATGTCTTACTTTGGAAATCTTGTGGTCCTACTTTATACATTTACTAAACCTGTGAATTCACCAACTTTATGTTGACGTTTTAAAGCATGTTTTTCTCAGGTCAATAAGGTACGAGAAACAAGGATACATTGGTGGTCATCATTTTGGAGTCATTACTATAAAGATTTGGATGCATTACATTTTGGGAATATTTGTTATGTCTTAAAATCTTTACTTTTCATGGATGAACTATTTAAGCTTCGGCTATTGTAACAAACAAGTCTATTTAATCCAATGTATCAATTTTAAACGACTCATATAGAGGTCGTTCTCTTATCTCGTGCTGTTGATTTATGAAGTAACATTCCCCAACCCATATTCCGCTGCGACCCATTTTGGGGGTGTTACAGGCATGGTGTCAGGGTGACCCATGAGGGTAAATAAACACCTTAGACATCCATCATATGATCGTTACATGTGCTTAAGCTTTTGGCTTAGTAGCGTGTAACACGTGTTATTTTGTTGTTTAGCTTTGAGCGGGGATTTTGAGAATTGCTTTAGCACCAGGTGAGTTTCATAGCCCCTTTTTCTTATATTTTCTTGGGGTGAAAATGATACTATGATTTTAAATGTTTTAGTTACTGTGATAATGCGTTTTAAATGAGGCATGGGCTATACAAGACTATTGTATGTTATGTGCTACTTGCTAATATGATATGGATTGTTATGCTTGAGCGTGACCGTCTCAAGGCATTGATGGATTGTTAGAAGTGAGCGTGATCGTCTCATTATCATGGATTGTTAATAGTGAGCATGATCATCTCATTGTTGTGGATTGTTAATAGTGAGCGTGATCGTCTCATTGTTGTGGATTGTTAATGGTGAGCGTGATCGTCTCATTGTTGTGGATAGGGATATGTTTGTGATGTTTGAGCGTGAGCGTCTCAATGTAGGTTAATGTGATTGCATGTTAGCTTGTATGATAGTTCATTGTATGTTCAGTTATGTTATGTTTTATTTATCATAGTGATTTTAAAGCGAGTTATTGGCGTGTCTTAAACCTATGACTCTCACCAACCTTTGTGTTGACGTTTTTAAGCATCATTTTCAGGTGAGCATAAGGAAGATCATAGGAATGTGAGAAGTGGCTAGAGAGACCTTAGGCTGCATGCGAAGTTTAATCTCCTAGCTTATTTCTTGTTTGATTGAATATTGGATGTTTGTTAGTTGATCTGCTTAGACTTGTTTTGGTTGTATTTCATGTCTTAGTATTGATGTAAACCCCTTTTACTTCAATATAAGACGTCGGATATTATTTTATGTTTGCTGGGTATTTTCATGACACTTTGTGTCCCTTATGTTCCGTTTAGTTCATTTAGTTCTCTCTATTGTTGACACCATTGTGTTGTGATGATATCCATGATGTTACACTTCGTGTTTCCGCCTAGACGGGGTGTGACAGATTGGTATCAGAGCCTTTGGTTATAGAGAAGTAGGTGGTTGAGCCTAGACTATAACCTAGGGGTCCTTCTTGTAGATGCATTTAGGGCTTAAGTGTTTAATGCTATAACTGCTATTCTTCCTCTCTATTTTTGCATAGCTTATATATCTCGTATTTTGCTAAGTTGTCATTTTAGTTATTTTGCGTACCATTATCTGATATGATATGTATTACTTTCTTAGTATTTTAGCTATGTTTCCCCTACCCGTAAGAAGTCCAGTTGGGGAATCGTTTTTCCAACTGGACTTAAGCGTTATAAGAAGCCTCTTGTGGAACCGAAGGAGACAGGATAGTTGATCGTTGTCGAATGCGCATATAGGGCAGAGACCCATGGAGTCCAGTGATTCTTGCGGAGCAAAGTCAAACCCAAAGTGAGAGTCCAGCAAAAGTTTATCCATCCGTGTACCCTTCATCATGATTGTTATTGATTATTTCTTTGCGATAATTCGTATTTTGGGAATTGTATACGACTTCATTCCTTTATGTTCCGTTCCGATTTTTATCCTGATATAAGCAAGTGTTATGATGCGGAGCCACTTTATGTTTTACTTGTAGTGGTTTAAGAGTACAATTGGTATATGTGCTTAATGTAAATTATGATTAAAATGGGTAGTCTTGGAAGTAAGTACACGTGTGAAAGGAAGCACTTATAATTATGGTGGCCAACATAATTATAAAGGCATCACCACAATAGACTTGTGACAATTGCATTTATTTGTGTTTTGGTTTGTAAGGTGGTAGTGTAATATTCATTGTT
This sequence comes from Tanacetum coccineum, assembly GCA_026074375.1. Classification (NCBI taxonomy): domain Eukaryota; kingdom Viridiplantae; phylum Streptophyta; class Magnoliopsida; order Asterales; family Asteraceae; genus Tanacetum; species Tanacetum coccineum. The sequence continues at coordinate 24,910 of BQNB010050898.1, read as the reverse complement.
GTATAAGTGTTATTCATGAAAGAGAATGGTGGTATAAGGTAGAGATTTATTCTCTTACCCTAATTGAGGATATGTTAGAGTTGATTGTATAGCTAATAGTTTCCCTTCTATCAATAACCCCAAAAAAATTTTTTTTTTTATGGATACCTAGTATTCTATTTTTGTGGTTGCTCAGGCTTCGTGTTTGTTCAGATTTCCTAAGTCTAAACTTAGCATCCCTTCATCGTACTTTGTTAGTAAGGATACCGGATTTTTCCTATTCGACGTCTTGATGTATATTGTTTGTTCGGATATGCTCTTTTGGATATAGGCGCGTTTCGTTAGTTCTTTCGTTGCATTGATTATTCGTATGAGTATCGAAGGTTTCTCTTAAGCACTAATTGTTCCTAACATATTAGTGTGGATCATTACTCCCTTCTTTGTATATCCCTTGGTTTTCGTAACATGTTGGCGACATGTTAGTATTGATGCTATTAGGTTTGCTCTGTCGATCGTTATTTTGGATAAGACCTTACGTTTTCTTTTGGGTACGTAACGTATTGCATGAGTTTTCTTGTACGAGTTTGTTTGATTTTATTTTGAGTATACGGTTAGTGGTATTTTCTTTCGTTTTCTAACAATAGAATTGTGTTAGGGTCTGTACGGTGTTTTATGATCCGTGTTGGTATTATGGTGTCCTTTGCTTGAGTAACATAATATAATTGAAGTCAAAATTATAAAAACCCATTGGAATATTGTGTTGTATTTTTGGTAGAAAACTTGTTAAAAATGATCATGGTAAGAAAGAATATGTTTAAATGGCATATGCAAATAGGATATGAAAATTGTTGAGTGATTAAATAAATTTTATTTTATTATAAAAAACAGGTTTAAAGTGATTCGTAGTGGTAAGGTACGATACACCATTAGATAACTATCTTTAGATTTTTATGACAACCATAATGAATTTTATAAAGATTACATTTAAGACAATTTTATTTATTATTTAAAATGATTTTTATACTTAAAGTGACTTTATTTTAAATTGATTTTTATAAAAAAATTATTTAATTGGTCTTTCTAGTAAGTCGATATTGGTATAAAAATTCCGTCTTTCGTATAGAATTTTGTTTTATGTTTCATTTGTCGTGGTAACAGCTTATTGATTTTTTTTCGTTCGCATGTTCGCTCGGTACATATACGTATCCTTTCTTTCGAAGGATTCTTATGTCATTTGATGCATGGCTATTTGCATATGTGGAATCCCCTATATGTATTCTAGCCTTTGATTCGATATTCGTTTGTTATCCTATTCGATCGTTCATAACCCTCGAAGTTCGTTGATACCGTTGAGTCGTGGAAACTTTGATGTGATTATGGGAAAGGACTGGTTGTATAAGAGGAAGTTTGTGATAGTATGTCAAGATAAGGTGGTTTGGATACCGTTGGAAGGTGATGAGATACTTTGGGTTCATGGTGAACGTACTCAAGGAGTCGTGACAACCTTAATGAACACAAATGGTAGATGAACCGAAACTGAGTGATATTTTTGTCGTACGAGATTTATTGATATGTTTTCGAAAGATTTGTCGATGACCACCGCAACGACAAGTTGAGTTCCGCGTAGACTTAGTTCATGGAGCGACGCCAGTCGCGAAGTCTCCATATCGTCTAGCACCCTCGGAAATGCAAGAATTGTCTGAACAACTTCGAGAGTTGCAAGACAAGGGTTTCATATGACCTAGTCATTTTTCGTGAGGCGCACCTGTGTTATTCGTGAAGAAGAAGGATGGTTCTTTTTGCATGTGTATTGATCATAGGGAGTTGAGCAAATTAACTGTTAAAAACCGTTATCCACTCCCTAGGATTGATGACTTATTTGATCAGTTACGAGGAGCGTGTCCTTTCTTAAAGATAGATTTTTGTCCAGGTTATCATCAGCTACGAGTGCATGTGGATGCCAATCCAAAGACCGCATTTCTAATGAGATACGGACATTTTGAGTCTACGGTTATGCCTTTTGGGTTAACCAATGCACCAGCGATTTTTATGGACTTAATGAACAGGGTTTGCAAACCGTACTTAGGCAGGTTTGTTATCATATTCATTGATGACATTTTGACCTACTTAAAGTCGAAGGAGGAACTTGAAGTTCATTTGAAGTTAGTGTTGGAGTCACTAAGGAAGGAGAAGTTGTATGCCAAGTTTTCTAAGTATGGGTTTTGGTTGGAAGAAGTGCATTTTCTTGGTCACGTGGTCAACCATAACACAATTACGTGGAGCCAAGTAAGAGTGAAGCAGTGAAGAATTGAATGATTATTCTTAGGATTGACCAGGTACAAATACCCAGATGTTCATCGCGAATTTTTTTTAGATTGTTGAACCCCCTTACGTCCCTAACTGAGAGGAATCACAAAAGTATGAGGGAACGTAGAACAAGAAGAGGCTTTTCAGACTTTGAAGAATGATTTGTGTGATACACGATAAAGCGAATGTAGTGGGTGGTGCGTTGAGTAGAAAAGAGAGAGTGAAATCAAGACAAGTAAGAGGAATGATACTGGCAGCCCAAAGTGAGGTGAACATACTCGCAGAAAGGCTACATGGTTTAGATCAACAGATGGAAAGAAAAGGAGACGAGACTTTGTACTTTATGGATCGAATTTAGGTTCTGTTGGTAGGAAGTATAATGGATGAGGCCCGTGCATCAAGAATACTTGTACAACATGACGGATAAGACTACTATATATCCTTGTAAAAAAAAAAAAAAAAAAAAAGAAAGGGGAAGGGGGAAGAAGACATGTTTGGTAGCCACGTGTAGAAAAGGATATTGCTACCTATGTTAGCAACTATCAGATTTGTTTAAGAGGTGAAGGCTGCAATGTTAAAGACTTTTGGCTTCCTGCAACAGCCTAAGATACTTAAGTGAAAATGAGATAGAAACACCATGGATTTTATCACTAAATTTCCAAGGTCAAAGTAGTGAGTATGATGTGATTTGGGTGATGGTCGATAAACTGGCCAAGTTAGCTCAAATTCTAGCTATACAAGAAGATTTCAAGATGTGAAGTTGGCAAGGATTTATATTGATGAGATAAAAGCAAGGAATGGAATTATGGTGATGATCAACTCAGATTGAGATGGATGATTTACCTCGTGGTTTTAGCAGACGCTGCAGAATGTGTTAGAGACACGATTAGATTTAAGTACTGGTTAGCATCCTTAAGCGGATGACAAGTGTGAACATTGATGCAGAACTTTGAAAGATATAATGATTGGGCATGTGTTATCATTTTGGAGGTAGTTATCATACGATCATATCGGTGTGCTCCATTTTTTGAAGCTTGTATGGATGGAAATGTAAGGTCGCCTTGTTCTAGGGCAGAAGATAGAGAGAGAGAGTTTGACAGACTTTGAGTTAGTATAAGAAACGACTGATAAGGTAGTGTTGGTAAAGGAAAGCCCAAAGCGGTGAGATATCGTCAAAAGAGCTATGTTGATTATAGGCGTAAGCCGTGAGATTTTTAGGTGGGAGATCGCGTATTGTTAAAGGTGACGCCTTGGAATGGCGTAGTTTGTTTTGGAAAGAAGGGTAAGTTAGCACCGAGATATGTAGGACCATTCGAGATCCTTGAAAGGATCGGCCCTGTAGCTTATAGTTTAAGATTGCCCGAGGTATTGAGTAGTGTGAATGACACATTCCATGTGTCGAATCTGAAGAAGTGTACTGTTAGACCTTAGTGCACCCTTAATGTTCTGAGGTGGTTTGGTTAATATTATATTTTGAATAAACTCGAAGTCGAGCTGATTCTTCAAAAACGTTGAGCTTTGTAACAACTCATAACTTAGTTCCAATACAGTTCTTGTTTGATGAGTTGCGAGGTTTGGTTATGAATGACGTTGTTACACAACTTAAGGTTTTTGACGAGTTTCCTCGAAGATGGGTGATGTTCATGTAGTTGGATGTTATTTTTGCTTAGAGTTGTTATGCTGCTATTTGTACCCTTGTATGGGCAAGCGAAGTTGTAAGCAGTGGGTTTACAATCGTGAAAGTTAGATGAGATTCAAAGCGTGGCCATAAGTTCACGTGGGAACGTGAGGACCATATGAAAGCAAAGTATTCCCGATTGGTTATTGATGATGATGTTGAACCTACAAGTTAAATCTTGGGACGAGATTTCTTTAAGGAGGAGATACTGTGACAACCGTGACTTGAGCGGGTTAGTCAAACCGTTAGTATGGACTTGAACATCATTATGTGTTATAATAATTATGTGTTTATGTGATCTTATGTGAGTTTGGTTACCAATCAAAGGAGCGTGATCGTCTTCTTGTGATTGATGTTATGGTTGTTATAGGTATTTTATTTTGTTCACATATTAGTGACAATGAAAATGATGGTATAATTTTATGTGTGTACGTATTTTATGTATATGTATACGTATTTATATCTTTAAGTGTTGGTAGTTAGTAAAAATGAAGGGTTAGTTTAGTAAATATAAAAAATTAGAATTTAGTTTTATTAAGTTAGTAAAATAAAATTAGAAATGAATTTATTTTAGTCATTTAAAACTAGTTTTATTTTAAAAGGATGTCAAAATAAATAAAGGTTTTTTATAAAAATCTAAAAATTAAGGGATAATTATGTAAATAATAATAATTAAAAAATATAAATAACAAATATATATTAATAAATTTCAAAATTTAAAAAAAAATAAAATATATATATATATATATTAAGGGGGTGTTTATGGGCCGGTTATAAAGAAAGAAAAAAAAGGAAACACAATTTTAGTCTAAGTGGGATTCTATTTTGGTAATTATCTAAACCTCATTCTTTGCACTATAAATACAAACCCACATCCCCATATATTTTTATATTCAATCGAACAAAGTAGAAGAAAAAAAAAGATTTTTTTTATTCAAAATCAATTTGGTGATTTAGGGTTTCAAGAATCAAGGATTAAGGTATGTTTATAAACTTTAATTGTTTTAATTTTCTTTTTAATTCATGTAACAATAAAGTGATGGATAAATTAGGGTTTCATAAAATCTATAAATTAATGATGTTAAACTTAATTAGAAGTGTTTAGGGTTTAATTAGGATCATATTGATGTATTCGGTTAGAGTTAGAACGCGATAAAATTGAATTTAGGGTTGAGCAGAATTTTGAGTCATCTTATTCGCATGTTATCTCATGATTGGCAACGAGATTTTTGATGAATCTTATGTCCATTGATAAGTTCAGCGAGTCTAGTTTCCAAAAAATCCGGCCTCAAAAGTTTTTAAGGTCGGGAAGTCATTCAAATGTTGGTTACACTAAAAGTTGTAAGAACAGTGAATACGGGTCAGATTTAGGTCATGTTTGTGAGGGTAAAACCTATACTTAAAAGTGGAATTAAGCTTATCCCTTCTACAGTAGTTAAGTTCCATATGTCTATGGATAATCCTGTAAAAATTAGCCTCTGAAAGCATGTCTAAGTATGGTAGTTAGAGTGATATATTTTGGTGTGCAATCAGATCCGAATTAGAATAGTTTTGAAGTTTGATTTTATTTGAAGTAGTTACACATCTATTATACTAAAAGATTGATCCCCTAAATTTAATGGGGCTGTATCTTTAAATGTTTTCAACTCAAAATCAACCTCCTTCATTCCTTACAGAATACATACAGTCATAGCAGTTACAAGGTTTATTATCCATTAAAAGCTACACAACCCCTTCATCATTCAACCTAAGGTTCATCTTCATCTTCAACCATCAATTAGTCGACCCTATTTTTAAAAATAATCAAACATCCACCAAGATCGTCATAAGAAAACCCATCAAGCGATTCAAAAACCCACAACAATTTGATGCAAAAATCATTGATCGAACCGTGTTTATTCCAGGTGATTTTTCATGTTTATAGTTATCTTGGTTTTTCCTGATTAGTTCTTTATATATTTATGTCTTTTTCTTTTTCTTTTTGAATATAAGATGCAAATAATCGATGTCGTTGAATGGTTGTACAGCCCCTTAATTTAATGGGGTTGTATCCATTAAAAGCTTGCACTCCCATTTTGTGTATTTGTGTTACCCACCAGTTTATTCCTTTTGCATAAAAGTTGAAGAGTGGTATCAGTTTCCGATGACTAACATCTCCCATTTACTGAACCTTATAATTAAATACAACATCATGTTAAGTTTGTTTTTGTATTTTTGGGCTTTTTTTGTTGTACATAACCATATGGATCCAGAGATCATGGTTATTTTTAATTTCTGTGAGTTACTGTTGTGGTGAACCTAAATTGCAGTAGGAGTTTATTGATGAATAGATAGAGATCATTAAATTCCATGAAACAAGTTATACAATAAAACATCAAGGTAAATTTGTTTACCGCGATTTTTGTGTATTAATTAAATTGGGATTTCTTAACCTAATTGCATTGGGTAATTGCGGTTTAATTAAGTTGGAATTTAGTGGTTTTGTGTTTAATTATGTTTACTTTTTCGGGTAATAGAATCCACTGTTTCAGTGTTGTAAATTGTTTTTATGATAGGTTGTCGAAAATTTCATGGTGTTTGGGAATGCTATGTCTTTTTATCCCTTTTAATATAATTTTGTTGAATTGATATTTTAGCGGCCGATCTTTTGAGAAATTATAAGGAGGATTGAGGAAGAGGCTTGGCGATTAGCTTTTATTCGAGAGGTATGTTTTAACTTTTCGATTACAAATATTTTATGATTTTTCCAACTGTTGTATGAATTGAAACAACAAAAAACCAATTTTGAAGTATATTGATGTGGATGGAGGGCTGAGTAACTCAATCCTTGAGGCTCGAAGCTTTCATGAGTTTTTCTTGATTTCGTTTTAATTCCTCTTAATCAATGTAAGTCTCGGATGCTGCTGTTATTTGATAGGGGTGTTTGTATTGGGAATGAATTTGAAAAAAAAATCCTTCATTTGTGTTTTGTTCAATATGTAGAAGAACGAAGAAGAAATGCAAACCGAGATTTCAGTAATGGAGGGATCATGAAAACATCATGAAAAAGAACCAAGTAGCGGATAATATGAAGAATAAGCTACTTCAGTTTGCGATAGGAGCTTTCAAGACGAATTTAAGCAAGTGTACATGAAGGGTAACTCTTTGTTTTGGACTTTTTATGAAATTATTCATTGATTGTGATTACAAAAGAGTACGGTTAGATGATGACCTGATGTATGATAGGTTATGCCCGTACAAGCCCCAAAAACATATATGCCCGAACAGCACCTCAAGTATTTTGGTCCGAACAGCCTATAGATAAAAAAATTGTCAAAACAGCCTTGCGCAAAGGTTTGTGCAAAATCTGAGGCTGTTTGGCGGAGAAACTATATGTTGTTTTGTGTAGAATATCATTTTGGCATCAAGTTATAATGTGTAAATTTGCATGTGAAATTGTGTTATTAAAAATACAAACAAAACGTCATGGAATTGCTAAAGCGCTTAGTGAAGTCATCGTGAAGGGATTAATACAATGCACCAATTCAGTAACGTTATGGTTGAGGATTGCAAATCCAATGATTTGCTATACCAAACCATTTTTATGATTATTTGTGCGTCCAGAGGCTATGTCCATGAGGAATGGTTAGTCCGCACCCGAAAGGGGATTCCCCGCCAAGCCTTCAAGATGGGTGACACTGTCGGAACGAGGATATCTCAGTTATATTTGCATTTGTGTTCATTTGTTTTAAAGTTTTATATTTGAAAGATTTAAAATATTAGTTTAAGCTTTATTAATTTGGGAATGTGGCTTTGTGTGACTAATGTCGTATTCTCAGAAGTTTCTGCAGCATGTAATATAACGACAAAAACTAACTGCATTTTTCCATTTTCATGTGTACACTACATATTTCTTTCTATGCAATGGCTTGGGAAGCGATGAGGTTTGTCATAGTAGTTTGCAAGAATGAAGTTTTGAGGGTTGTGTAAATACCTGTCGCTTCCATATTGGCTCTGTGGGATTAAGTTGCATTGAAGTTCAAGGTCAGTTGTATTTTGCGTCTTTATTTTCGAATACGTTATGTTTGGTCTGTTGTATATTAAAATAATTGCTTTTTATTACCGAAAAGTGACCACCTTTATGAATTTCTTTGATACAGATGGTTGATTTTGGGGGGGGGGGGGGGGGGGGGGGGGGGGGGAAACATCGCTATTGACCAATCTTGATATTTGAGACCGGGACTTTTAACAAAGGCGCGTTTACGAGGACGGATCGTATGCTATAGATTTTTTTTGTAGGGTACCTGAATGTAAATTAATCCTTCGATACACCGATTTTGCGAGCTTCACTATTATCGCTAATAATGTTTTGACAAATCATAGTTTATGAAGTTTCATGCAATAATAAACTAGTCTTTCGTGTAACTATAACCCAATTCGAACCACATTTTAACTAAACGAGCCAATAATGCCAACTAATCAGTAGAAACAATTCAATGTTTATCAAGGAAGTCAGTTTCATCCCATGAGCTGGAATATAGAGCCAAGAAACAATGGTGAGAGCGACAAGAAGGGAATCTGAGAGATAGCGCCAACTATAGGTAGGTTGGTTGGTGGCTCAGACCAAATAAGATGGACGTTGCGCCCAGAGCGTCACTGATATGGTATTTCAGAAAGGAGGTTTCAATATCTGTTTTAGATGTATCCCAATACTTGCCTACTTTTTCAAATGGCACCATTTACTGTTGTCAAGATAGAAATCAGTGGGTTGAATAATAATAACTTGCAGCAGATACCGAACTCGAACAAGAGAACTGAACAAATAAGACTTGCTGCAAGCAAACTGAATATCGACCGGCAAAAAGAAATTTGTAACTTTGAAACTGGAAACTGTGACAACGTTAAACACAACAAAACCTGTACACATAGGATATATTCCACACAAAAACGCAGACCTGCAAATCTGTGCAGATGGAATAACTCACAGGCAGACCCAATTGTAGACAGACTGAACTCTCGATGCAGAACCTGAAGTAGGAATACTAAGATTTTTGTGACAATACTTAAAGTGCTATGTATAGTTTAATCATATTATCATGTTCATGCCGGACTATACCTATGCTAAAACACTGTGTAATACATTTATAGGATTTTAAGGTTGTTTATAGAACCTTTATTTTGATTTGTATCTAAAGCCGATCTATTTCAGCAATATATTTTTCGCCAATAGGGATAAAGGGACAAGGAAACGATGATGGTCGAGGTATGCTATAGCAAAAGGAATCAGTTCTCCTGGAGTCCTGTGTGAAACATGTCCATACGTGATACATTAGTCTGATTTACACCAACTACCTTGGGTCAGTTGACAACTTGATCTGAAAAAAATTCAAGCCATCTACTATATTCTATTGAGCATCAATCTACTATTCCATTTACTCCCTCGGATCATAATTATTTCATTGACTTTCTTTGTTAACTTCACCATATTGATGTGGCGTTGTTAATGTAAAACTAATGTTTACTGATGTGGCATTGTTAATGTAAAACTAATGTTTATTGATTATATTAATCAAGGTAAGGTATATGTAGATATATAGTGTGCTGCTCTCTTTATTTAAAAAGGTGATAAAAGTTAAAACGATAGCTGATCGCCGGTTAGGAAAAGAAATGAGAAAAAAAAGGAAACTGAGTCCTAATCAAGTTAGGAAAGTATTTTGGGATTATCCTAAACCTTATTGTAAAACCTATAAATATCAAAAACCCTCGTATTTTTGTTGTTCCAGTCGAATTTCTCAAGGAGATAAAAAAAATATAATTTTTTATCAAGATCAAGGTTTTATGTATGTTTTCTTAAACCCTTTTTAATTAGTCTTCTTTAGTTTTCTTGTAACAATTAAGTGATGGAATTAGGGTTTATATATATTTTATGTAAGTCAAGGTAATTAACTAAATTAGAAGTGATTAGGGATAAATTATAAGCGTTTTGGTGTAATCGGTTAGGTCTAGAACGCGTTAGATTAGGTATTTGGTTTGAGCATAATTTTAGGTCATGTTGTTCGAAGGATATCTCAATGATAGTAACGTGATTTTTGAGGAGGCTTATGTCCATTGATAAGTTCAGAGAGTCTAGTTTCTAAAAAGTCCGGCCCCGAAAGGTTTTGAGGTCGGAAAGTTAGTCAAATAATTTTCGCAAGAAAAGTTGTAAAAATAGTAAATTCGGGTCAGATTTGGGTCTGATTTCGGGGAGTAAAACCCCCATTTAAATTTAAATTTGGGTTAGCCAAAAATCTTGAGTCGTATTTTAGGTGTCTATTAACTTCAGTTCGAAGGGCTAGCGATAAAACATTTTCTAAGTATTTTTAAGGACGTCAAACTTTTTGGTGTGCGTTCAAATCCGAATCTGAGTACTTTGTAAAGATGAATTTTTATAAAATAGTTCCACTTAGTATTAATTTTTTTCTAAAAATCACAGTAGCTCACAATTCATTGGGGAGCTAGGTAATGTAAGGAGAACCACCAATTAGGTGTTTTGGTATTTTATTTGTGGTCATAAAGTGACTACAAAATTCAGCCATAAACTATAAAAGTGGAAGTTAATGGGTAAGGTCATATAGGGTATGAAATTGAGTTGGGAGATGTATATAAAGGATTATAAACTTAGTGTAAAATTTAGAAGTCCATCATGTGATTGTTACATTGACTTAGGCATTTAGCCTAACCTAGTGTAACTTATGTTTGTTCTGTTTAGATTGTGTGCAAGATCTTGTCAAGTAAGCTGAGCATCAGGTGAGTTTCATAGTCCTATTTTATTATGTTTGCTTGGGATGGAAATGATGCAAAATATGTTTTAAAATGTTTTAATTGTTGGGATTATGTGGTTTAATTTATGCATGGACTTTTATGAAGCTATTATATGTTATGTGTTACATGTTGTATGATGATGTGATGGTTTTTGCCTACTTTATGGGTAAGAGGTTTCGCCTACTTTGTGTGGGTGTAAACCTGTGTGGATACGGTACCAAGAGTCTAGGATTGGGGATATCGTTCCTCTACATGACTATTTTTGTGGTTTGAATCGGGGGACACGTTCTGTCTCAATGGTGATTGTTAGTTGAATGCATGTTAGCATGTATAATAGCCAGCTTATTTGTCCTGCCATGTTTTGTTTTTTTATAATCACAGTAATTAATTTAAATCTTGTGTTGGTGTCGTAAAACCTATGACTCTCACCAACCATTGTGTTGACGTTTTAAGCATCATTTTCAGGTGAGCGTTATGAAGGTGTTGAAGTTAATAAAAGTGGCTAGAGAGACCATTAGGCTGGCATTGGAAGTTCTCATTTGATTTCGTTTCATAATTGTTTTTGTTTTCATGAATTCGTGGATGTTATTAGGTTTTATTAGGTGTTGTGATACATGGTGTTGTATTGATGAGATCCCTTTTTTCATTAATTAAAGAAGCGTTTTTTGTTTTTCGGTATTGTTATGGTACATGTATTTTTATATTTTAGTTATGAATGTAGTGACTTTTTTGTTGACCAATTGTGTTGTGATGATATACATGATGTTATGCCTCGTGTTTCGCCTTGGGCGTGGGTGTGACAGATTGGTTATACAGAAGCAGTGGTTATAGTGATTGTAGGTTGTTTGACCCTAGACCGATAACTAGGAGTCTTCATATAGAGCATTTGGTTAAGTGTGTAGTATTATAACTTTTATGTTGTCCTCTAAATTATATAACTTTATTATTATATTTAGTCTATTTTTATTTAGCTATTTTGTTATATTATAATATGGTATTATATTATTTATTACATTTTTATAACATGTCTCCTTATCGTTAAGGAAGTTTTGTTGAGGAGAAACATTTTCTAAATTGGACTTAAGCGCTATAGAGTTACAAAGAGGGCCAATTGAGAGGAACCTTTTATAGAAATATAGGAGAGATAGGGTAGTTGATGTTGTCAAATGCTCGTAGTGGCTATGGACCCGCGGAGTGGATGACTCTTGCGAAGGCACAAAATCAACCCAAGCGATAAGCCAGCATAAGTTTATTCTGTGTTTTATTGTACGATGCTATCTGAATTATTTCTTTCAGATATTTTGTATTTTTTGGAGGGCTGCGAGACCGAGATTTGTTCCTTTATGTCATTTGATTTTATCTTTATATAGTAAGTATTTCTTTGATGGAGCATCCTTTTTGTGTTATATTGGAGTGGTTTAAGATGTGCAATGTGGTATATGTGCTTATATGTGCATTATCATTGAGAGGTGTAGTCTTGGAAGTAAGTATACGTGTGAAATGATACAATTATAATTATGGTGGCTAACATAATTATAAAGGCATCACACACGTAGACTTGTGACCATGATTGCATTGATCGGTGTTTGCTTGTTAGTTAGTAGTGTAAGATGTTATATTATGAATGGTTATGAAGTTAGTAAGTTTTCTTTATTATGCTTTGCGGATACCCCGGATACGCGTTATTAATGCTATTATTACGATTATTGAGTTTGTTCGTCTGTGGCTCGATTTATTCGCTGGATATATAACCTCTTTTTATATCCTTTGTTTTATACTCATGACGGTATGGTGATTAACTTTTTTATTCGGGTCTTGACGAAAATATTGGTTTGTTCGGATCTGGACTCTTTAGATATTGGTACGTTCCATAATTGTTCTTTCGTTGTATTGTTTATGTTGAGTATCACAAAATTTTCTTTTAAGCACTAATTGCTCCTAAAATATTAGTGCATATCATTACTCCGTTCTTTATATATATCCTTTGGTTTCGTAACATGTTGCGACATGTTAGTACTGACGTTTTTCTATGGTTTTTTCTTTTGATCGCAAGTACGAATTAGTTTTACGTTCTTTTTTGGTTCGAATGTATTCGTATAATGAATTATCTCTTGTGATGTGTTCGCTTCACTATTATTTGACTATTTTGGTCATGGGACTTTTTTTTTGCTTTCGAAAATAAAAATTGTGCTTTAGGAGTCTTACGGGTATTTTAAACCTATTTTGGTATTACGATGTCTTTTGTTTGAGTAACATTATTTTATATTAATGTCGGAATTATGAAAACCTTTTGAACGTATATCTTGATGGTGTTTTGTGAAAACTATTATGAAATTAAAAATGATTTTATGAATACAAACTTTTATTGGAAATGGTTCTCGGTATTTTTATTTTTTTAGAAACTATGTTTACAATAGATTTTGAAAAATAGTATGATAATTGGGCTTGGGAAAAATATTTTTTTTGATAATATTATGAATAAGATTTGATAATATTTTTTCTATGTTGTTTTTGATAAATCTTTAAAATTATTAAACAAGGATGTTTAAAGTAATTTTTATGGGTAAGATGAATACACTGTTTTAAATAGGGGTCTCGGATTTTATGGACAACCATTGTTTTAATAAAAATCGCGCCTAAGGCGGCCTATTTCCCCTAAATCCTTGAGGCTCTAGCTTTGGGGAATTTTTTTAGATCAGAGCTACAACATGCATATAAAATCCCATATAAATCACAAGCTGGGGATTTTGAGCTTTTTTGTGATAGTCGCGTAGCATGTAAGGGTTTTTAGGCTTTTTATCTAATATTGGAGTAACAATTACAAAAATCACAGGGGAATTTAGTATATAATTTCTACTAAATAATAACCTAATAAAGAAAATTAAATACATACCGATAGCAGTTTTTAATTGAAATAAACAAGGCCTCTAATTTTCTTCATATTCCTCCATTCTTAATTCTTTTTTAATCTTTTTAATTTGACACATATGTAATCACTTCACGTCATATGTATATTGTCTACTTTTTGAAGAGGCTTATTGCAAGTCACAAACTAAAAACTTAGATCCAATGATGCGAGTCGAACTATAATATTATAAGGATGTACCAACAAGGAATGATCAATGCCACATAGACGAGTCAACCTATAATCATAGATGCAGTGATGGTTATGCTAGTTCAAGCTCAAGGGGAAGGAAAAGGGGAGGGTCTAGTTCTAGACAAAAACCTTTGGATGAAGATGATGACGTTGTGGTTTTAGAGAATAGTGAAACTGAAGAAGAAGATGTCAATCAGGATGAATCTGATCACAATAAGGAGTGATACTCATTTGAAGATGATGATGACGATGGGGAATTTGATGACTTAGATTGAAGTCTCTTAATTTGTTTCATCAAGTAGTTTCTTTATGAAATATTATCATGATAATGTGGCATTATGCTTGAATACTAATACGTTACTTTACTTGCTTGCTTGATATTTTTGGTTTAAATGTGAGCTTTGTTAGACGTATTAAGTATTAAGTATCTCAAATTTTAATTTGTTTTATTCAATTCGCATAAAAGTGTGACATATGTGAAAAAACAATTAGTGTATTTAGTGCGACTTATATTTATGAATTTCACACTTTGGTATGCGCCTCGCCTTAAGGCTCATTGACCCCCTTTGCGCCTTGGACCCATATCTGCTACCATATGAGTTTTCTTTAAATGTCTTTGTTTTAGCTCCATAATTGCGCCTTTTACCTTCATCCTCACAAATTACTCCATAATTACTGCAATCATAAACTTTAAGCAATTAAGTACCAATATCTTGCAATAATTAAATAAAAGTGGGTAAAATGTACGTGATAAATGATGGTAAAATGTGATGTTATTTGATGATATCAAATATCCCCCCGCTTGAATCCTACTTGTCCTCAAGTAGACTTTAGAAAGGTTTTGAAAATGTATCCCAACCGAGGTTAAGGATTTTTCATTAAGCATTTTTTTTGTTCTAACCACCTGTTCAAAACCAAGCACCTCACGAAATATGGAAATAAAAACACTCAGATCACTTAACTAATCTAGGGTGTAACATTTAAGTGGTACGCTCTTTTGCTCGGTCGTGATTAGCTTCATATCATAAGCTTGACAATGATACATATCTCCACCTCTAGAGCTAAGGTGTAACAAGTCAAAAGGTAAATTGGGTATTTATAAATAGGCTTAGGGTTAATCATTCTACAATCTTTAGGATGAAGAATGATATAGGGTATGAAGCTTCTGACTTTCACCGAAGGTCGTCATCCAACAAAGCAGTTGTGTCACGCATACATGGCCGTAACGACAGAATAGACATGCATGGCTTGTACACATCCTCGTTCGAGTAGATCCTAAGGTTAGTCATCAGGAAAGGGAAGTAAATGGTTGTTAAATAAAATTTACAAAACAAATAGATTAAAGCCAACAAATAGGGTGCGGTTGCTAGTAACTTTCCTGACCATTCCATGACAAAGACTTGAACATATGAACAAATGTCTAGATCATAGAAATGACAAAGACAACCTAAGTTGGCATTCCCATAACAGTCAACTTCCCTTACATACAAAACTTTACATACTTTACAAGATAAGTGGTGATATCGGCCACTTTTTACAATACTCTACATCGTTGGTTTTTTCGAATGTATCAACGAATAATCGATCATTTCAAATAATCTCATCGGTATAAGCTCAATGAATTGACTATCTTTCTTTCAACTTTTTTTTTCAACAATACATCATAAATCTCGGTGTATTTTCACCGTCCTCACTATCATCATTCGTTCGGCTACTTTTTCCTTTTAACATTTCTTCTTCGGACATAACACATAATCGTGAAAGTAGCAAAATACACGAGCTACAAATATTCCCATTGCATTGTGCAATTTTCCCGACCATTATAGAGATAGAAAACTTTCACTTTGACGCAGGAACTACAAAACTTTACACGGAAGCGACTAGCAACATTGGTCAAAATAGGCTTTAATCTACACGATAGGCTAAGGTGTGAAGATGACACGAAACAATTTTAATTGGTGAGGAAAAAGAAAGGAATGGCTCAGTAGGTTATTCTAGGAGTATCTCACTCTAAAAGTGAGAGTAAGCAAAGGGTTACACGGGGGTTAACTAACCAGTGTAGTTAGTTAAAATAACAACATGTAGGCTTTTTGGTCCTAATCCTATAAATTTACTGGTCAAGCATGTTACTCCATCTAAATCCATAGTACTCATTATTGAGGTCTCGAGTGATATACCAGGCTAAGTTCTTAAGTCCACTACATCACCGACACACTCATATTTTGTGGAATTTTTAGTAAGCAATTAGAAACAGAATAGGCTTAATTCTCACAAATTGACATTAAGATTTTTATATGTAACTAATGATTTTTCACAAAAAGTATGCTAATTTTTTTATAAATTTGATCCATTTTAAAGCATTTTTAAGCATGTAGCATTTTTTGTGTGAAAATAAGGACAAGTATGATCTAATTCTCCACCCCCCACTTAAATTATACAACGTCCTTGTTGTATAGATAAAACAGTTAAATGTATGGGAAATAGAATTAATATGAGGAAACTCCCCTGATAGTTTGCTCCGGATGGTTCTCCATTTTGAGTGTTTGAGCATAAGGTGTGTTGACGAGGGCTTCAGAATGCCCATGAGAATTCAACACATGACATTTTCAGAGTATACCATTAAGTCGATTTCGTTTGCAGCAAGGTCCTGTTTGAAAGTAAGAAGACGTTCGTGCACTTTCTACTTTTGGATAACTTACAATACAGGTAAACAATTAAACACACAATTGTACTGGTTACAATACTCTGTATCCCAAACCCTAGGATACGCCGTATGTAAACCTGCGAAAACAATTTAAATACTGATAACGTCCAGACATACATACACCGTATCCTGACGGGTTCGATACGCCATATGTAATGTCTGGGAAGATAAACTCAACAGTTAATTAAATTTCAAACAATTAAATGCGACAAACCATTTAAAAACATAGTCATTTACCCGAGGGTATTAGCCCACAATCATTGTAATTTTACAAGCGTGATCAAACAATTTAAGAATTAAATGATTAAGAAAGTAAGAATTACACGATGTCTCCTATGGAATTATGAATGGTGCTTGACCTTGGTTGCTCCTTTTCTCTTGGAAAACTCGACTTCAGAGTGTATGGTATGAAGATAATAATTTTTGCACACTGAAACTCATTTTTGAGTCTCGTATTTATAGTGTCTGTAAAATGCCTTGATACGCGTACGAGAGAGGTAAATACGGCGTATAGGGTTAATTTCCTTGGAGTTCCTAATAAATTCAAATCAATCAAGATTAATTGCCATCAATCAAATTAATTGCAGATCTTTGACTGACGAATCGGGAATTGATCTTTACGCATATTCTTGTGATGAGCTAGCGCTGATACGCCGTATCTTCTTTGCTGGATACGGCGTATGGTAGCAGATATGAGTTTTCTTTAAATGTCTTTGTTTTAGCTCCAGAATTGAGCCTTTTAGCTTCATCTTCACAAATTACTCAATAATTACTGCAATCATAAACTTTAAGCAATTAAGTACCAATATCTTGCAATAATTAAATAAAACTGGGTAAAATGTATGGGATAAATGATGGTGAAATGTGACGTTATTTGATGATATCATTGACCATGCTTTTGTGTTTTAGGTAACCACAACTATATGAATAACAAAAGTACATTGCGATTTTGCCGAATGACATATGGTTTCGTTTATTTTCAATGATGATTTTTATAAACAGAATTACATCAGATGTTTAGTACTTGGGTGAATAAATACACTATGGAGCACCACCAGAACTCTTACCTCTTTTATAAATTCTTGGTGTTTATGTTTTGATTTTTATTTACGGTGTCATGAAGGCCAAATTCTTTTTAGGTATTGTTTATGTTTATACTATGAAGTATCTAAGTATGCAATCCTATATGATTTTGCTAACAATTCCACGCATTTGTAGGGACGATTTTTAAATTGAAATATGTAAATTTAGTTACTTTATTTCACGTTTTATCAAGGTGTTTAGTCTCAAAATGCTACCGATGATGTATTTAAACCCATTAAAGCTCATTGTGTACTTATAGTAGATTACGAGAATAAGGACTTTATAACTTTATTTTGAGGTCTAGAATATGTTTTTAAATTTATATGCAGCTCGTGAGTGAGCTTTCAGCTTATTTGTTTATAGATGCAAGCAAATGGATAGATTTTAGGTAAAATACTCTATTAAGGATAGTTTGTTTACAATTTGTTTAAAAATATGCTTCCTCCACTATAATTTAAATTCACGTTTATTGAGTTGATGTTGTTTCTTAACATCTAAAGAGTCGGAAAATGACAATTTAGTGATTGGTTTGCTTAATTTTTCGTTCCTAACTAATAACTAGGCACATTCTATTGTTTTTAAAAGTACGATGTTTTTTGACCCATTACGCGACCCGTTATTTTTTCTTTGCTTTGCCAACTGTTTAATCTATTTACTAAAACTCCATTTCTAATGAACTCATATTCTATTTCTTATTGGAATTTAGGTTTTACACGACGTGAATTTGTGTTGTTATCCCATGTTATTCCATTTTCCATATGTTTAAGACTACTCACAGTGGAGTCATTTTCACATATTTCATAACCTTGCCTAGCTTATGTTTCATATTGTAATTGGACGTCATAGTTTGATGGGATATTGGAATTATTGATTTAGTACTATTGTATTAGTTGCTATGTTAACTTCATTATGCATTTCTACTGCTTGATTCTGAAGGGATTATTTGCAATGAAATTGAGACCTTATTTGGACTTCTTGAGTTGAGTATTGATGTAGAGTATATGATGATGTGTCATTTTATACACTTTTTCGGGGTCATTAATCCCTGATATCATGCAAATATCTAAATTTATCGTGCTTAATCATTTTTTTGTCATTTTAGCATTTGGAAGGCATTTGGAGGAAATGCATAAACTTTGGACTCAATTTGGGAAGAATCAGGACAAGATTGCAACTCTACCCGAAGACACTCAAGAAATGGCATACAGTGCGTGGAGACGACGTCACAAATCCTTATGACGGCGTCATGATTATAAAGAGACGGTGTTAGAGATTTTGGCGACAACGTCTAAGTAGCTGACTTAAAGAAGCCATAAGAAGATTCTACGAGTTAACGGCGTCGCAATTAACAAGCGACGCCGTCACGACTCTTCTTCTGTATATTGAAACCCTAGTTTTTGTGTTTTAAGTAAGGAATACTTGGGGAATGATTTTATACTTCATACCAGACATTTTTAGGGTTTTATAACCCCATTGTATTCATCATTACTCCATTTTTTTATTGAAGTGAAGTTCTTTTATCCCTTTAATCTTTTAATGTGTCTATGTATTGTTTGATTAGCTGTTCTTCGCTTTCAATTAACATGCTAGGCTAAATTTATTAGTGTTTGCTTATGATTGCATGAAACTTAGTTTGTAATTTCTTTTACTATTGCTTCTTTTTGATGGTGTGCACGTTAGGCTTTAGAAAACTGGCTTCTTTAATTGAACGCGAAGACGTCTAGGGAAGCGTGATTGTGTAGAAAGGTTACCTTTGCAACAGTCTTCATACTACCTTGCTTCCATGGGGTTGTTCTCCTTTTAAGTGTTTTATTGCGTGTAATATGCCCTTGGGAGCCTTGTAATAGTCTTCATAATACCTTACTTGTATGTTGTTCTATCAGTTATTGCATAGATAGCGTGTTTGTGCAATTCGCTTATGAATTAGGAAATACTTACACTTTACATCACAAGAGTGACGGGAAATAGCATTAGGAAGAGCATCTAAGGAGTAGTGCATGATTAAGTGAACACATTTATTTACCGATACGAGTTTCCATAGTTAGATTAGATTAGAAGTAGATTAGTAGATTAATTAGTTTAAAACAAACGCCCTTTAAAACTCAAGATTTACTGGCATTCTAAAAAATATAAAAAATTGAAAAAATAGTATTCCCTTAATCTTTAGACCTTAGTGACATTCGATTCGAACCTACCCAAACTATTATCCTAGAGAACGATCAATCCCCCGTGTCTTGCCTATACTACACTATTATGATTAGATACACTGCCTAAGGGATTGTAAAACTTCGGTTTGCAATCCACGCACATCAAAGTTTTTGACGATGTTGTCGAGGAATAGTCTAGGTTTTGGATTCTATCTAGCTTAGGTCTAGTCACTAGATTCCTATCAAAGTGAGATTTTTATTTTCTTTTTATTAGCTTTTTTGTAGTCTATCTTTTTCTTCGTTCCCTTTTGTTTTGTAAAACCTCCTTTTTTCGTTGACCACCATGGAAAATGAAAATCCAGTTTGCACTTAAGGAGATTATTCTTGACCAAGCCATGAGGGTTATCAAAACACCCTTGAGCTTCCCGATGGGAACAATCTGGTTACTCTACGAAACACCATTCGATTGGTGCAAAACGGATGTTCATTCCATGGACTCCGGTCCGAAGACCCAAATCAACACCTTATGAATTTTCTTGAAATAGTTGACTCTCTTGACCTTAATGTTAAAAATAGGGAAAGAACATGACTACGTTTATTTTAATTTTCCCTTCATGATCAAGCTAGAAATTGGCTTGGACGTCTTCCTATGGGATCCATCTCTACTTGGGAGGATCTCACTACCTGTTTCCTTGCTCAATTCTTTCCACCGGGAGGAACTACTAAACTCTGAAATGAAATCTTGATGTTCTAACAACATCAAGGTGAATCTCTTCCCGAAGCATAGACTCGTTTCAAGGACTTACTTCAAAAAGTCCCTCATCATGGTATCGATCTTTGGATCAAAGTCCAAATCTTTTATGACCACTTCAATCCCGCCACAAGGCGAACCATCGATCAATCGGCCAATGGTAAGGTACATGAAAAAATGCCAAAGAATATTGGGCACTTATAGAGGACATCGCCCTCTATGACAACAAAAGTTGGAATGACCCAAGAGCCTTGCTAAACCGGCCAAGGCAATCTCTTTGCCTCGTAATGTCCAAAATGCATCCCACCATTGTCTCATTGAGCTAGAAAATCCAGTCTAACGCTTGATGGAAGCTCATTTTGCTCCTAAATCATCCGTTCAAGTGAACAAAATCGCCTATTCATGTGAGATTTGTAGTGGTCCATACGACACTCAGTATTGCATGGAAAATCCCGAGCAAGCTTTTATTGATTATGCATCCTCGCGTAACAACGAAGTTAGAAGTAGGTCGTTCACTACCAACCAAGGACCAAGAAATATTAACGAAGCCACTAATGTTTGGGAGGATAAACCAAACTTTAATTGGGCACGAACTCAAAACTTCACAAGTCCTTAAAATTCCCTGTTCTCAAAATACTCTTCCAACGTACCCCACAGACCCTTCAAATATCAATCAAGACTTGAAAGGGTATTGTCTGATTTTGGTTCTCATCAAAAAGAAAGATTATTTATGTTGATAGAAATAATGCCTAAACACATTATTAATTTTTTTTGACTTCTCTACGGTTTGATAATCACAAAATGTAAAAAAAACGATTAATGAAAAATTATTCGTAAGAAAAATTATTCGTAAACAAGTAATTAGTAGTAAATTTTCATTTCGAAAATTTAACCACTTAAAGGTATGAATAAATAAATGTTTAATGCATTTTATGATCAAAAGAATTTTTATTTAACCTCACATTTTTTATAAAGATGTCACAAATATTTTTATAACTTTTACAAATTATTTTTTGATTTAAAAGAAATGTTTTATTCAAATAAATATTTTGAATTCAAATTTTCTACCTAAAAACGGCTAAAAATGTTCCAGAAAATACCTCCCCTGGAAAAGATAAAAAAAAGGAGCGTCCTGGTTAGGCCGGACCCCTTAAATACACGTGCGGTCCCCTTAATTTTAAGGGGACCAACACCCTAATTAAGGGGACCGGCCAGACAAAAAGTCAACTCAGTTTGCCTATAAATACGAAAGTAAGGATTACACGATGTCTCCTATGGAATTATGAATGGTGCTTGACCTTGGCTGCTCCTTTTCTCTTGGAAAACTCGACTTCATAATGTATGGTATGAAGAATATAAATTTTGCACACTGAAACTCGTTTTTGAGTCTCGTATTTATAGTGTCTGAAAAATGCCTCGATACGCCGTATGGAGAGACGTGAATACGACGTATTGGGTTAATTTCCTTGGAGTTCGTGATAAGTTCAAATCAATCAAGATTAATTGCCATCAATCACATTAACTGCAGATCTTTGACTGACGACCAGCTGGTGCATACGGCGTATAGGTAAACAGTAATACGCCGAATCGGGAATTGATCTTTACGCGTATTCTTGTGATGCACTGGCGCTGATACGCCGTATCTTCGTTACTGGATACGGCGCATGGTAGCAGATATGAGTTTTCTTCAAATGTCTTCGTTTTAGCTCTAGAATTGCACCTTTTAGCTTCATCTTTACAAATTATTCCATAATTACTGCAATCATAAAAGTTAAGCAATTAAGTACCAATATCTTGCAATAATTAAATAAATATGGGTAAAATGTATGAGATAAATGATGGTAAAATGTGATGTTATTTGATGATATAATTGACCATGCTTTTGTGTTTTAGGTAACCACAACTATGTGAATAACAAATGTACATTGTGATTATGCCAGATGACATAAGGTTTCGTTTATTTTCACTGATGATTTTTATAAACAGAATTACATCAGATGTTTAGTACTTGGGTGAATAAATACACTCTGGAGCACCATTAGAGCTCTGACCTCTTTTATAAATTCTTGGTGTTAATGTTTTGATTATTATTTACAGTGTCATGAAGGCCAAATTATTTTAGGTACTGTTTATGTTTATACTATGAAGTATCTAAGTATGCAATCCTATATGCTTTTGCTAACGATTCCACGCATTTGTAGGGATGATTTTTAAATTGACATATGTAAATTTAGTTACTTTATTTCACATTTTATCGAGGTGTTTAGTCTCAAAATGCTACCGATGATGTATTTAAACCCATTAAAGCTCATTGTGTACTTATATTAGATTATGAGAATAAGGACTTTATAACTCTATTTCGAGCTCTAGAATATGTTTTTAAATTTGTATGCAGCTCATGAGTGAGCTTTCAGCTTATTTGTTTATAGATGCAAGCAAATGGATAGATTTTAGGTAAAATACTCTATTATGGATAGTTTGTTTACGATCTGTTTAATAATATGCTTCCTCCCCTATAATTTAAATTCACGTTTATTGAGTTGATTTTGTTTCTTAATATCTGAAGAGTCAGAAAAACGACAATTTAGTGATTGGTTTGCTTAATTTTTCGTTCCTAACTATTAACTAGGCACATTCTATTATTTTTAGAAGCACGATGTTTTTTGACCCATTACGTGACTCGTCATTTTTTCTTTGTTTTGCCAATTGTTTAATCTATTTACTAAAACTCCATTTCTAATTAACTCATATTTTATTTCTTATTGGAATTTAGGTTTTACACGACGTGAATTTGTGTTGTTATCCCATGTTATTCCATTTTCCATATGTTTAAGACTACTCACGGTGGAGTCATTTTCACATATTTCATAACCTAGCCTAGCTTATGTTTCATATTATAATTGGACGTCATAGTTTGACGGGATATTAGAATTATTGATTTAGTACTATTGTATTAGTTGCTATGTTAACTTCATTATGCATTTCTACTGCTTGATTCTGAAGTGATTATTTGCAATGAAATTGAGACCTTATTTGGACTTCTTGAGTTGAGTATCAATGTAGAGTATATGATGAGGTGTCATTTTATACACTTTTTCGGGGTCATTAATCCCTGAAATCATGCAAATATCTCAATTTATCATGCTTAATCGTTTTTTTTGTAATTTTAGCATTTGGAAGGCATTTGGAGGAAATGCATAAACTTTGGACTCAATTTTGGAAGAATCAGGACAAGATTGCAACTCTACTCGAAGACACTCAAGAAATGACATACAGTGCGTGGAGACGATGTCACAAATCCTTATGACGGCGGTAAGATTATAAAGAGACGACATCACAGATTTTGACGACAACATCTAAGTAGCCGACTTAAAGAAGCCCTAAGAAGATTCTACGGGTTAACAACATCGCAATTAACAAGCGACGCCGTCGTGACTCTTTTTCTGAATATAGAAACCCTAGTTTTTGTGTTTTAAGTAAGGAATACTTGGAGAATGATTTTGTACTTCATAGCAGACGTTTTTATGGTTTAATAACCCTATTGTATTCATCATTACTCCATTTTTTATTGAAGTGAAGTTCTTTTATCCCTTTAATCTTTCAATATGCCTATGTATTGTTTGATTAGTTGCTCTTCGCTTTCAATTAACATGCTAGGCTAAATTTATTAGTGTTTGCTTATGATTGCATGAAACATCATTTGTAATTCCTTTTACTATTGCTTCTTGTTGATGGTGTGCACGTTAGGCTCTAGAAAACTAGCTTCTTTAATTGAACGCTAAGACGTCTAGGGAACGTGATTGTGTAGAAAAGATACCTTTGCAACAGTCTTCATACTACCTTGCTTCCATGGGGTTGATCACCTTTTAAGTGTTTTATTGCGTGTAATATGCCCTTAGGAGCCTTGTAATAGTCTTCATAATACCTTACTTGTGTGTTGTTCTATTGGTTATTACATAGATAACGTGTTTGTGCAATTCGCTTATGAATTAGGAAATACTTACACTTTACATCGCAAGAGTGAAAGGCAATAGCATTAGGAAGATAATCTAAGGAGTAGTGCATGATTAAGTGAACACATTTGTTTACCTATACGAGTTTCCATAGTTAGATTAGATTATAAGTAGATTAGTAGTTTAATTAGTTTAAAACAAACTCCCTTCAAAACCAAGATTTACTTGCATTCTAAAAAATATAAAAAATTGAAAAAATAGTATTCCCTCAATCTTTAGACCGTAGTGACATTCGATTCGAACCTACCCAAACTATTATCCTAGAGAACGATCAATCCCCCGTGTCTTACCTATACTACACTATAATGATTAGGTACTCTACCTAGGGGATTATAAAACTTCGGTTTACAATCCACGCACATCAAAGTTTT
>BQNB010050897.1:0-41284 GCA_026074375.1 Tanacetum coccineum | reverse complement strand
AGATGAACTTAAGTTTAACCTTTTCTCTGTCTCACAAATGCGTGACAAGAAAAATAGTGTCCTTTTTACTGAGACTGAATGCTTATCTTGTCTCCTAGCTTTAAGCTTCTTGATGAAAGTCAAGTTGTACTTAGAGCTCCTAGAAAGGATGATGTGTACAGCTTAGATTTAAAGAACATTGTTCCTTCTTGAGGTATAACTTGTTTATATGCAAATGCAACAGCAGATGAGTCTAAATTATGGCACAAGAGATTAGGTCATGTGAATTTCAAATATATAAACAAACTTGTTAAAGGTCACCTAGTTAGAGGTTTACCTTCAAAAGTATGTACCCAAGGTTTATTCCAGTATTTTTGACTAACCAACTCAAGAATGTGCCTGTCCTCTTAGACCACTTCCCTATTAATGCTTTGACTACTAAGGTTTTCTCTTTTATGGTTAAAAAGGGTATAAAAAGGTTTTCTCCTTCTATGTTGGCTCAACCAATACAGGATGAAGGTGCAGTTTCAGAAAGACCATCTGAAACCCAACCCACACCTTCTCCTACTTACACAAGTGAAGACTAGTCTGAGCCACAGCCTGACCCATTCCTCAGACCTTCTTCTTCTAACCTAATTCCTGATTCCATTCCAGAAGGTTCTGGTGGTAATCATGGAGGTCAGTCATCCAATGATAAATCCCAATCAGGGACTGAGGATGACCTGACACTCCAAAGTATGTATGATCTTTGTGTTTCCTTGTGTAAACAGGTCATAACTCAAGCTGCAAATATTAAAGATTTGAGGCTCAGATCAAGCAGCTAAAGACAGAGGCCTAACCTGTTATCAACCATCATAAAGCTTGGATAAAAAGTCTTTCAATGAAGAAAAGATTGGCAAGGAAGAAAAAGATGGAGTCTGTATCCAAACAGGGGAGGAAAACTTTCAAATATGTACAAACTGTGCATAAAGATCTAGCTTTTGATGATCTTGATGATGTAATAGATTACATGGAGACTGAGGATGCTCATGATGAGGGGACAGTGAAGGACAGTGAAGAAACAAGAGTAAGTACTAAAGATCAAGTTAGTACCGACAAGCCAAAAGTTAGTACCGACAAGCCAAATGATGGTACTGCTAAGCCAAATGAAGGTACTGCTGAGCCAAAAGATGGAAATTCAAATGAAAGTGTTGCTCTTACAACTTTTTTCAGAGATGATGAAACTATTGCTTAATTTCTGGTAACCATGAGCCAAAATAAGACTAAGCAAAAAGGAGTTGAGATTAAAGATACTGATAGACCAAGAAATACAACTGAAAGGTCAATCTTAACTTTGAAGCCACTTCTAAAGATTGATCCTAAAGACAAAGGCAAGAAAGTTCTTGAGGAAAAAGCCGAATCAGAAGGTGTAAATGAAGCTGAAAAGAAGTTTAAAATGCTTGCTAATGATGAAGAGATAGCCAGAAAGGTTCAAGAGGAATAAGAAGCAGAAGAGGAGAAGAAGAAGTTGGCTGAGGAAGAAGCTACTAAAGCTGCATTCACCAATGAGTATGACTTTATTCAAGCAAGACTTAATGCAGACAAGATTCTTGTTGAAAAGTTTCAAGAAGAAGAGAGAGAAAAGTTCATCATTGAGCAAAGAGCCAAGTTTCTTCATGATACCATTGCTGCACAAAGAAGATTTCTTGCTCAACAAAGATCTGAGGTTATCAAAAATAAGCTTCCTACAAGAAATCAGCTGAGAAACTAAATGATGACATACTTGAAGTATGTAGGTGGATACAAACATGCTCAGCTGAACAAAAAGAAGTTTGAAGAAATACAAGTGATGTATGAAAAGGTAAAAAGGGCAAATGAAAATTTCATTCCAATTGGTTCTGCTAAAGATGAAAAATTAATTGAAAAGATAAACGAGAAAGCAGCTGGTATGGATAAAGAAGAGGTTTTTGAAGAACCTAAAAGTACTAAGGTTAAAGCTAAAATTGAAGAACCTAAGGAGAATATCAGGAAAAGATCAGGAAGGAGACTTAAAATGAAAGCTCCAAAGAGGTTTAAAAGGCGAAAGATTGATTCTGATCATGAAGAGGAGAATCAACTAAGTACCTTTCTAAAGATAGTTCCTGAAGAAGAAGAAAAGACTGATTATGAAGTTCTGGGCACTAGGTATCCTATCATCAATTGGGAATCAAATTTTTTTGAATATGGTCATTGAATATGGTCATTCTGAGATGATTAAATTTTTTGATAGGATAGATCTGGTTAAGATACATAGTCTAGTAATGAAAAGGTTTGAAACAACACATCCAGAAGGAAATGCTCTACTTCTTTGGGTTGATTTGAGGATTATGTTTGAGTCAAAGTAAGATGATGAACTCTGGAAGAATCAAGAAGAGTGGAAGATTCAGAGCTGGATATTCTATGAAAACTATGAAGTTCCTGTCTAGAGACTAGAAGATGGTACTGAGATCAATATGCTAGCAGAGAGAAGATATCCTCTTACTAAAAACACACTTGAGAGGATGATGGATCTAAGATTGACAGTTGTATCTGATGATGATACTGTATTTGATTTGCTAAGGTTTATTGAGCAACAGATTGATGAGTTTGGAGGCCAAGATGGAAGTGAGAAGGATCTTTGAGTGTTGGTTTCAAAACCACACAACAAATGGTCATCAGTTCACCATGTTTAACAAACATAAGAACTGGCTAGTCCATAAGCAAACGGCTTATGGTAAAGACTTCTCAAATCCGTTTATGGTTGACAATTTACCAAAAATTGTATGGTTCTCAACTCACCTTGCTTCACAGTGAAGAGTTGGCTAGTCCAGGATCAAACAGTTTCTGGTAAAGACTAATCAAATCTGTTGATAGCTGATAGTTTGCTAAAAACTATATGGTTATCAATGCACCATGTTATAGCAATGAAGCATTGACTAGTCCAAAAGCAAATGACTTTTGGTAAAGACAAATTAAATCCGTTGATAGTTGATAGTTTACTCAAAACTATAAGGTTATCAATTCACCTTGTTGTTTACAATGAAGAATTGGCTATCCCAGAGCAAACGGCTACTGGTAAAGGAATATCAAATCCGTTAATGGCTGGTAGTTTGCCAAAAACTACAAAGCCAACTTAGTTGGATTTGCTGTGTTGCTGATAAAGAAGGGAAGCTTAAAGAAAATCAAGGTTGTAGAGTTGATACTGATCAAGTTCATTGTTAGGAATTTTGTATAACATAATTAATTTTGTTAGTATTATAGTTCGTAAAGAAACATGAAGTTAAACAAGTTCTAACAAATTCATGTTTAGGGAGGATTGTTGGGAATTATGCCATTCTGGACTTAGTTACGTTAGTTATATTAGTTAGTACCACTAGTTGTAATTTGTACTGACAGTACAAAATGTTAGTACTGATCAGATAATTAGTACCGTTAGTATAAAATAGTTAGTACCGGTTATGAGATATGCATGAGATATCTTAGGAAATGATATGCATGATCTTTATACGCGTTTTGTAAAGTCCATTAGGGTTTCCTTAGTCTATAAAAGGAACCCTAGGCATAGTTTAGTAGATATACTTCTACACAGATCAATAGAGATCTTTAGCAATCATAGTCTTTGTAATCTGTAACCTAGGCAGATTCAAGTGATAATATAAAGTTTTTTTGTGATTCTTAATATTTTTTTTCTCTAGCACGCATAATCAATAGTGGTTCAAATCAGTGTTTCATTATTGTTGCTTTAGAATTGTCTAAGGGAGCAAACCCTTTACAAGCTAAAGGTTAAGATCTATTTAGTAAATGATCCAACAATAATAGATCACAAAGTTAAGATAATTAGATGTGACAATGGAACTGAATTTAAGAATAAAGAGATGAGTCAGTTTTGTGAGAAACAAGGTATTAAGAGAGAGTTTAGTGTTGCTAGGACTCCACAATAAAATGGAGTAGCTGAGAGAAAAATAGAACACTAATTAAGGCTGCTAGAACTATGCAAGCTGATTCAAAGTTACCTACTACCTTTTGGGCTGAAGCAGTTAATACTGCTTATTATATACAAAATAGGGTATTAGTATTTAAGCCTCACAACAAGACCCCTTTTGAACTTTTCCATGGTAGAACACCAAGTTTAAGCTTTATGAGACCATTTGGGTGTTCTGTGACAATTCTCAATACCTTAGATCGCCTAGGTAAGTTTGATGGGAAGGCTGATGAGGGATTCTTTGTTGGTAACTCGCTGAATAGTTAAGGCATTTACGGTATTTACCAGCTTAGAACCGGATAAGGATTAGTAGAGGACGACCTTGCACGTTATTTTTTCTTGAAATAAACCTAATGTTTGCTAGGAGTGAGACCTAACTTCGCTTTTATGATATTGGATATCACTGACAAAATATTATGAGTTATAAGTAGTTGTTTACAGGGATCAATCTAGGATGGTAGTTGAAGTATAAAGAAAGATATATACAAGTAAAGCTAGAGTAGAGACAGTACCCGACAAAGATTACATACTACTACCATTATGGACTCAAGATCCACCATTCTCTTCTAGTTCAAAGGATTCTCATGATGCTGGATTCAAACCATCAAGGGTGGAGGCAAAGAATGATGCTGAAGATCTAGAGAATGAAGATAGTAAGGTGCCAAATACAGAGGAGCCAAGAGTTAATCAAGAGAAATATGAAAATATTAACAGTACTAACAATATTAATATTGTTAGTTCAACTGTTAATACTGCTAGCATAAAGGAGAATGCTATTGATGAGAATATAGTATAACAACCCAATAATTTTCATCAACCTATTTTACTATGATCACAATTATACGGGGAAATTTTTTGCTTTATTACATTATTTACATTGTCAATATCTCAGTGTGTCATGTAACTTACATAACCAAAGTAGACGAGTTTACGCAACCTATCTATGGCCATTCTGTCTTCATATATGTCAATAAAACATCACAATATGTCAAGTCAATATCATAATATCATTATTACAAAGTACATTATTCCTATAATATACCATTCGCAATGTTATATCAAAACGGGCTTTAAACAGTTATCGTATACCTCTAAACCCTAATTCCATGGAGATTTAATATCTAAAGTGAATGTACAAGATACTAAAGCATATATACAAGTAATATAACATTTCATTTGAAATATAAACTCCCTCCAAGTCAAGTACAAGTCTTATAAAGCACAATGTATAAGTCATTAAGCATGACATCTAAAATAGCCGTTTTACCTCCGTTTTCATTCTAATTTCTTCACCATCACTTGTATACAAGCTACTAAACTCAATATACAATTTTTAAAACCTAATTATTCTATTCATAAACTTTCATACACATTTTTACTCTTAAAACCCTAATTCAAAACTCAGAAACCCTAACCCGAGCTAAATACTACACTATGACCTGTTTCTTCATTTTTATCCATTGTAAACCTAAACCAATACTCAAATAAGTTGTAATAACTTATTTTACAATCATATCAATCCTATTACATCATTATTTCATCATTACTTCATTATCTTATTTCAATTGTACGTAAAATGAATCCGAGAAACCCTAAATGAACCCTAAATGATCATTCAACCCGTTTTCTCATTTCTAACCAATTAATTCTCAAGTAAGCAACCAAGAGTCATTGTAAACTCATAAAATGAGTTTACAAACCATTATCCATCATTATCTATCATTACTTTGACAATGTACAAGAATTACAAAGCCTAGAAAACCCTAATGAATCCGATATGAGCTCTAATTTAAACTCGGGGCTTATTATTCCATTTCAACCCATTTTAACTTAAACCAATGATCAATCCTCATTGATAATCCATTATACAATACCTAAGATCAACATTCTTTTAACCTTGATCCATTATACATGAATTATAAGCCAAGAAAGTCAATAAAACCCTAAACGAGCCCTAGTTGGACCCGTGACCCCATTTCTTCAATTCTAACCCGTTTGAACCCAAACCAATTACTAATCCTTGTTAATACTTCTTATATCAGACCTTGGGAACATGTATTAACAATCCTTAATCATTTATACATGAAATATGAGCTTGAAAACTTATGAAACCCTTGTCGAACCCAAAACAGACCCGAACCCATTCATGACCCATTTTTACCTATTTAAAACTCTTCCATGTGCAAATAACCTCCAATAATTAACCTTCTTCTTTATACATTGGAGCAGCTTACTAAGCTGCTTAGGATATCTCTTGGCCAAGGATGAAGGCACATGGCCTCTCCTTTTGCTATAACAACCGCGGTAGCAACCAAGGCCATCCAACACATCAAACCTATTCTCTAGACTTCCACATATGAATTCCTAGCTGATACATATCATATGATAGCCATAACACATGTCAAGAACAGATCCTAAGTCTTGCTTACTCCTCTTAGCTTCAAAATGAATATTATAATAGAACCTTGTTATCTTCATTATTTTAATCTTGCACACATCTCTTCTTTCTCAAACCCATAAGGCAGCAATCCTTTGCTCCCATATAATCCTAGGATCATTAAAGAAGTTCAAGAAGCGAATCTATAAATAATTGAAGCCTTGGAGTAAAGATACAAGGCGTACAAGTGGAAATACTACCCGAAACGACCCATTTCCACCATTTTTGATCCTTGAAGCTCAAACCCAGGTTTTGAATGTTCTACTCCTGCTACTATACCCTTATAATGTTCATATGATCCTAAATATACTCTTGTTAAAGTTTCATAACTCAATTCATGCTCATTTTCCATTTTGATCCAAAATCGTACACCCGAAACCCTAATTTTATGTTTTTCTTAAAACTAAATATTATAATGATTAAATATTGTTATAATCTATCCTAGCATGCTTAACTAATGTTAAAATAACCACTTTATTGATTAATGAAGGAATTTGAACTTAAAACCCACGCGTTTATGTTTTGAAACCCTAATTTGACCCGTTTTGCTTCCTAGCCTAACGAATCGTTATTTTAGACTTGCGTTACGTTAAAACTTCATATTTTAGTTTATTATAACTTATAAATATCTTTTGAAATGTTAAAATAAGCTTGCATGGCAATTTGGACAAGTTTTGTAATTATAATCCATGCAAGGGGTATATATCGTAACTTTCTGAAACTTATAACTAAAGGGGCTGAATATGTCATTTTATCAAAGTTATAACTATAGGGGTCTATTATGTCACTTTTCAAAGTCCAAGGTTTACTTGGCATATCTTTCAAAGTTGAGGGACCAAAGTCATAAAAGTGCAAACTCCAAGGGCCTAATTGCAATTTTCCAAACCCCAGGGTCTAAAATGTAACATTTTGAAAAAGTATAAAATCATGTTTAAAACCTTACAAACCCATACTTTAAATTCAACGGTTCTAGTGCTTAAAACATTTCTCTGATATTAATTTTAAACGCTTAAAACCGATTTAGTATCATATCACAAATACTAGGGAGCTTCATATTAAGGAGTTTCATCTTGGTATTACGTTCTGACTGAGTTGTTGGGTTTACGATTTAAAGTGCCCTAGCTCCTCAAACGTTTACTGAATGACTTTTCATGAATTATGATGGCCTGAACGGTGATACAATAATTCTAAATTCTTCAATCAAACTCATAACTCTTAAAACTAAAGTTCTAGAGTACAATCTTCCTAAGACTCAACATATTTACTCAGGTTGCGTGACGTGGCTATTTACTATCATTTTACTATATCAACATTCCCCGGTTAAGATTGTGATAAGGTCGTCAGCTTTCATTTTGGAATATTTAATACATCTACCTATCAGGTGAGATTCATAACCTCGCCTTTACTTATTTACATGTTTTATAAACCCGCGAGGGGGATACATGCTTGTTACAAACTCTTTTACATACTCATTTATCTTATAACAATGTGATTGTTTTACAAAGACTTAGTGAGTTCATAGCCTCACTTTTAATCTCTTTAATGCTTTCATAAACCCGCAAGGGGGATACATGCTATAAATAATGAATACAAATGTTTTACCAGACTATATGCTAATCTGATGTATCATTACAATCAATGTCTAAGTTATAAATCCTACAAGTCATTAAATTTGACTACAAGTCATTAAATTGACTATGGATGTTAATCTGTTAGTATCATAAATCCTACAAGTCGTTAAATTTGACTTCGAGTTGTTAAATTGACTTTGGATATTAATGTGTTAGTTTCATAAATCCTACAAGTCGTTAAATTTGACTTCGAGTCGTTAAATTGACTTTGGATATTAATAAATCCTTCAAGTCGTTAAATTTGACTTCGAGTCGTTAAATTGACTTTGGATGTTAATATGTTGATATTATGAGCTCTTCAAGTCGTTAAATTGACTTTGGATGATAATGTGTTGGTGACATGAGAACAAGACCAATCAGACCAAACAAGGCAATAACGGGATAATACATTGTTACTATGATTCATTGCGATTATTACTAATAACGGGTATATAATAACATGACCAAGTTTCATTAACATTATCATGTTCATAATAATTGTGTTTATACAATTATTTTACTATTACTTGTATTCAAATGTTATTATATCATACCTATGAATTTCACTCAAAACCATTGTGTGTTGACTTTTTAGCATGTTTATTCAGGTAATTGAGCAAGTGGCGGCACGGAGAGTGGCCATGGACTCGAAGATGGCTGAATCTGTTATCTTTCAAAATAAGTTTTAGATTTTGTACCTTGCCATTTTGTAAAAACTCTGAATATAATGAATGATAACTAAATTTTTCCAACAACGTCTCTTTTGAGTCGTTTTCTATGATTATGATTGTTGTATCCATGAAGTAATACCCCAGATTAGCTTCTGCTGCTATATTGTAAAAATGGGGGTGTTACAGATTGGTATCAGCGCCATGGTTATAGAGAACAAGGTCAAAACCTTAACTATAACCACATTTCATTTTTCAGCCATCAAGGTCCTCCGTGCCACTACATTCCGCAACAAGTACGTAAAGATACATAACTATTATACTATATTATATCATAAATAACTTATGTTATTTACAACTGGGTTGTTAACAGAACGATGTCTTCTCCCAACCGCTCTACTTCCGATATTGAGGATGCTTTTTCCTCTATGAATATTCTTAACTATACTTCGGTCTCATCGGATTATTTCCCAGCTTCATCAGGAAGCAGTTCTTTTAACTCTTCGGAAAACTCTACAGATAATATAATCCCACCAGTATTCTCATCTTTCTACAATAATCCTTGTTTGAAGGACGTACAAGCATTTTATGCTAAGGAATTACCTATTTCATCACCAGATCCTATTACTCCACCAGCTATTTTGACTCCATCTCCGGTATTACCACCATCACTACTATTTGATCCTCGATATTTCTTTGTTCCTGAAGAACTATTACCACCTAAGAAACGAATATGTTCCCCATCTTCTTCCTCAACTACATTACCTAATCCATCTCGGAATCAAACCTGTGATTTGATATCACCATCTTCCTCAGTTTATACTCCTACCCCACCTCAGATATTTGAAATAGGGAAATGTTCAACTAAGATGTATTTGAAACATCACGAGGAACAAGTCAAAGATATTTTGAATTACTTAGATGAACTCTCTTTTCACCGTATTGAGAAAATGGAAGAAGGACGTATTGATAGAATGATCATACGAAGGAATAGTGACGAACTAAAGATCGAACTTGAGAGAATCCGTACTCAGATTATCAAACTTCAAAAGAAGCAGTTAGGGCAAAAGGATAAGATTGCCTTTGCTCACTACAGAATTTCCGATCTTGAACGAATCATTGAGAAAATCCAAGCTCGACACCAAACGGATCAGGAAGATCTTTAGGATGTCATCTACCGGTTCGAAATCAACAAACTCTTAGACTAGTTATAGCTTTATCCTAGCCACGGGATGTGTGGTATAAATAAAAACGCTTGTCAAATCTTGACTATGTATAGTAAAAAGGCAAGTTATTTATAAAGGCAATCCCTTTTCGTACCTTATTGTTAATCCCATTTCATACCTTATTGTTTCCAACTTATCTGTCTTTCATCATCATTTCCACCATTTGCATCATTATCTCCGTCTTTATCATAACCTCTAAGTGCTTAAAAATTCAAAAATAAGCATTTCTCTTTAAGCATTTTAAGCATCACATTCTCTTTTATAACTTAGGATATCATTCTTATTACGTGTTATCTTTTGTTGATAGAATGCCTCCCAAAAGGACGTCAACATCTAAAACACCAGCCATAACTTTAGCTGCCATCCAAAAATGAATTACTGATGGCTTTTCCTCAGCTTTGAAAGCACAAGCTGCATCAATGGCAAGTACTAGTAATCCCAACAGAACTTTTGTAGCAAAAACGGGAAACTATAAAGAGTTCGTTAGTTGTCACCCTTTCTACTTCAATGGTACGAAAGGAGCAGTTGACCTCATTCGCTGGTTTGAGCAGACTGAATTGGTATTTTCTCATAGCAACTGTGCCAAGGAAAACAAAGTGGCATTTGCTACCGGTACTTTAACCGATGATGCCATGTCCTGGTAGAATTCATACACCCAACCCATCAGAATAGAACAAGCCAATAAGATCACTTGGACCGAATTGAAAAGACTCTTAACCAACAAGTATTGCCCTCGCACTAAAGTCAAGAAAATGGAAGACGAATTTTACAACTTGGCCGTGAAAGGAAATGATCTTAAGACTTATATTAGGAGATTTCAGGAATTAGCCGTCTTATGCCCAAACATGGTACCAAACGCCGAGAAACTATTGGAAGTCTTCATTAGTGGATTACCCAGAAGTATTGAAGGAAATGTTACTGCCTCGAAGCCTCAAACTTTGGAGGAAGCCATCAACATAGCCCAGAGATTAATGGATCAGATAATAAAGCGTGATTCTGTGCAAGAAACCAATAATCACAAACGAAGGTTTGAAGATAGAAGAAACATCAACAAACAACCTATCCCAATGAACACAACAATAATAACCACTCCAACAATCACAATCACAACAACTACCAAGATAACCGCAACAATAACAACCATAACAATGATTACCACCAACAACAGCATAAAAGACAAGAAGCCTTCAAGAATTATGCTGCTACCAAATGGGGTATACTGGAAACCTTCCTGTGTAAACGATGTAGACTAGCATCACACGGGACTTTGCAGTTGTCAAGTGTCAGGTTTGCACAAGATTGGCACCAGACAAGTACCTGCAAAACCAAAAGAAAACCACTAGAAACGATCTACAAATCAGTATCTGTAATTTGTAATGCCTGTGGAACGAAAGAACATTATGCAAATCAGCGCTCAAAAAGCAAGTAATTAGGCCACAGGAAAGTATTCTTAGAGATGAGCTTGCTTTTGTTACTTTAGAAATTCTCTACCCTAGAAATACTTAACTTCTTCCTTGGATTACAAATTAATCAAATGGAAGACAGTACATTCTTTAATCAATCTAAGTATATTAAAGAAATGCTTAAGAAATTTGGTCTAGAAGATTCTAAACCAATGAAAACCCCCATGTCCTTCGATACTAAACTCACAAAAGATGAAGAGTGTGAGTCGGTAGATAGTACCGAGTATCAAGGCATGATAAGTAGTTTATTATACATAACGGCAAGTAGGCCTGATATCATGTTTAGTGTCTGCCTTTGTGCCCGCTTTCAAGAGGCTCCCAAAAATCATAGTATTTCATCCACCCAGGTTCTATTAGGATCTGAAGAAATTCTATTGGCTATCATCAAGAGGTGTAGTCTTAAAAATAAGTAGACGTGTGAAAGGAGGTAATTATAATTATGGTGTACAACATAATTATAAATGCATCACACACGTGGACTTGTGACCTTGATTAACCTAACATAAAAATCAAATTCATGCCCAGTACCTACATCTATTCACTATAACTTTTAATTAAATCTCGGGACGAGATTTCTGTAAGGGGTGGAGACTATAACAACCCAAGAATTTTCATCAACCTATTTTACTATGATCACAATTGTACGGGGAAATTTTTCGCTTTATTACATTACTTGCATTGTCAATATCTCAGTATGTCATGTAACTTACATAACTAAAGTAGACGAGCTCACGCAACCTATCTATGGCCATCCTGTCTTCATATATGTCAAGAAAACATCACAATATGTCAAGTCAATATCATCATATCCTTATTACAAAGTACATTATTCCTATAATGTACCATTCGCAATGTTATATCAAAACGGGCTTTAAACCGTTATCATATACCTCTAAACCCTAAATTCCATGAAAGGTTAATATCTAAAGTGAATGTACAAGCTACTAAAGCATATATACAAGTAATATAACATTTCATTTGAAATATAAACTCCCTCCAAGTCAAGTACAAGTTTTCAAAGCATAATGTACAAGTCATTAAGCATGACATCTAAAATAACCGTTTTACCTCCGTTTTCATTCTAATTTCTTCACCACCACTCTTGTACAAACTACTACACTCAATATACAATGTGTAAACCCTAATTATTCTATTCATAAAATTTCATACACATTTTTATACTCAAAACCCTAATTCAAAACTCAGAAACCCTAACCCGAGCAAAATACTAAACCATGACCCGTTTCTTCATTTTTATCCATTATAAACCCAAACCAACACTCAAATAAGTTGTAATAACTTATTTTACAACCATAACAATCATATACCATCACTATTTCATAATCTCATTTCATTTATGCAAGAATCAAATCCGAGAAACCCTAAATGAACCCTAAATGATCATTCGACCCGTTTTCTTGTTTTTAACCATTTCAATCTCAAATAAGTAATCAAGAGCCATTGTAAACTCATAAAATGAGTTTACAATTCATTATCCATCATTACTTTGGCAATATACAAGAAATAGAAAGCTTAGAAAACCCTAATAAACCCATTACAAGCCCTAATTCAAACCAAGGCTTATTCTTTCCATTTCGACCCATTCTAGTTCAAACCACTAATCAAATCTCATTAGTAATCCATTATATACTGCCTTAGATTAGTATTCTATCATTTTGAATCAAATGTACATGATCTATAAGCCAAAGAAACCCTAATCGCACCCTATGAGAACCCGCGACCTTATTTACTCAATTTCAACCCGTTTTAACCCAAACCACTTGCTAACTTTTATTAATACTTCTTATTACAAACCTTAAGATCATATTTTAATCACTTCTTGAAAGAGCAAGACAACACCTTAAAGCTAGTTTATAGCTTATACAACTCATCCCCTAGCCTCTCTACATCACCCCCCATGTTTCCTAACCTGGTTATCAAAGTTTCTTGGCCTCTAAGTGTTGCTAACACTATAAATAGGAGCACATATACTTCATTCTAACTCATCCCCCACTTCTTCTTTCTATAACCCAATTGAGCAAACATTCTCTGCTCCATATGATCCTAGGATCATATAAGAAGATCAAGCAAGCGAAGCTTTGAAGATTTGAAGCCCCGGGAACAAGATACAAGGCGTACGAGTGGAAATACTACCCGAAACGACCCATTTCCACCATTTTTGCTCCTTGAAGCTCAAACCCAGGTTCTAGATGTTCTACTTCTGCTCCTACACTTTTATAATGTTCATATGATCCTAAATATACTCTTGTTAAAGTTTCATAACTCAATTCATGCTCATTTTCCATTTTGATCCAAAACCGTACACCCAAAACCCTAATTTCGCGTTTTTCTTAAAACTAAATGTTATAATAATTAAATATTGTTATAATCTATCCTAGCATGCTTAACTAATGTTAAAATAACCACTTTATTGATTAATGAAGGAATTTGAACTTAAAACCTACGCGTTTACGTTTTAAAACCCTAATTTGACCCGTTTTGCTTCTTAGCTTAACGAACCGTTATTTTAAACTTGTGTTGCGTTAAATCTTCATATTTTAGTTTATTATAACTTATAAATGTCTATTGAAATGTTAAAATAAGCTTGCATGACAATTTGGACATGTTTTGTAATTATAATCCATGCAAGGGGTATATATCGTAACTTTCTGAAATTAATAACTAGAAGGGCTGAATATGTCATTTTATCAAAGTTATAACTATAGGGGTCTATTATGTCACTTTTTAAAGTACAAGGTTTACTTGGTATATCTTTTAAACTTGAAGGACCAAACTCGTAAAAGTGCAAACCCCAAGGGTATATTTTGCCACTTTTCAAACTCAAGGGTCTAAAATGTAACATTTTGAAAAAGTATAAAATCATGTTTAAAACCTTACAAGACATAACTTTAATTAACGCTTCTCGTGCTTAACATTTCCAGATATTGATTAAAACGCTTAAAACCGATTATATCATATCACAATACTAGGGAGCTTCATATTAAGGAGTTTCATCTTGGTATTACGTTCTGACTGAGTTATTGGGTTTACGATTTAAAGTGCCCTAGCTCCTCAAACGTTTACTGAATGACTTCTGAATTATGATGGCCCGAACAGTGATACAATAATTCCAAACTCTTCAATCAAACTCATAACTCTTAAAACTAAAGTTCTAGAGTACAATCTTCCTAAGACTCAACATATTTACTCAGGTTGCGTGACGTGGCTGTTTACTATCATTTTACTATGTCAACATTTCCCGGTTAAGATTGTGATAAGGTCGTCAGCTTTCATTTTGGAATATTTATTACATCTACCTATCAGGTGAAGTTCATAACCTCGCCTTTACTTATTTACATGTTTTATAAACCCGCGAGGGGGATACATGCTTGTTACAAACTCTTTTACATACTCGTTTATCTTATAACAATGTGATTACTTTTCAAAGACTTATACATGCTTAAACCAGGAATACAAGTGTTTTTACAAGTTATATGCTATCCTGATACACTATTACAGCTACTGTCTAAGTTACATTATGCCAAAAGTCCCTCATTATCATGGACCATTAATCACTTACGGGTGAACGCGAATATTGTGGATAGATCTATCGGGATTGACGAATCCTGTTTGTGTTAGCCGGATAGGTAACCAAACACACTATATTTGAATTTCATAGGTATATGGCAATTACCTACACCGAGGGCCATTATCTCTCTATATATATATATATATATATATATATATATCACATCATTTTGGGTATATATATACACTAGTCAGTTTGTGTGCCATGAGCTTAGACCAGACTATACTATACAAGACATGACCAAACAGACCAAACAAGACAATAACGCAGTAATACACGGTTACTATGATAATTGCATTCGTTGCAATTATTACAAATAACGGGTATATAATAACGTGACCCAAGATCATAACAATAACATTTTCATAATAATTGTGTTTGTACAATTATTACACTATGACTTGTATTCAAACTGTTTATCAAACCTATGAATTTCACTCAACCTTTGTGTTGACTTTTTAGCATGTTTATCTCAGGTTATTGAGCAATATACGGCACGGAGTGGCATGGACTCGAAGATGGCTAAACTTGTTATCATTCACATTGTATGTAACTAGATTTTGGGACCTACCTTTGTAAAACTCTGATTTGAAATGAATGATAACGTATCTTTTGAACAAACGTCTCTTTTGGGTCGTTTTCTATGATTATGATTGTTGTATCCATGAAGTAATACCCCGGATTAGCTTCCGCTGCTATATTGTAAAAATGGGGGTGTTACAACGAACCATGTAATTACTCTTTCTTTTTTCTAAAAAAAACTGGAAGCATCGTAAGGATATTTTTAGAAGATAGCAGCAATTCGGTGCATCTTATTTCTGTTCATTAGAATTGTGTGTTTTTTTAACTTGTGCCTTGATTATCTTGAGTGCGTGTCATCGAATTCATTTAATTTTTTTGGTTATTTCTTGGTATTATTTGTTGATTCTTATATATATGTTGTTTGGTCGGTAATCTATTTCAATGTCTGATGATGATGTTGATGATAATACCTCTAATAAAAATAAAAGTGGACTTTTTCTTTGGTCACCATTTATTCTACACCCTATTGATACTAGTCTCGCCTTTTAATTAATTTTAAATTGATCAGAACTGATAATTATAATATGTGGAGCTATGCTATGAAATTTGCCCTAAGAAATAAAAGCATATTAGGTTTTAACTATGGAACATGCGAAAGAAATTCTGATAATCCTACCCTTTCTAACCAATGGGACTTATGCAATTCTGTGACGGTTACTTGGATTCTAAACTTTGTTAATGTTGAGCGCTATATAGTGGTAACATCTATTCTAAAGTACCCTTGATATATGGACCGACCTTAAAGACACTTATGATAAAGTTGATGGATCTGTGATTATTAATCTTAATAAAAAGATTACCTATTTAAATTAAAATGGGTCCTCTTTATATGAATACTATCATAACCTCAATACTATATGGAAACAATTTGATTCCATGGTTAGTGTTTCTAATTGTACTTGTATAGCTGCCATGGTTAGTCTTTCTAATTGGTTTAGATGCTATCAACCCATTAGGAGTAACATTCTCACCCAGGATCCATTTCTTCTTTTGAAAACTGTTTTCGCAGTACATCAAAAGCACCCTTTGCAACTGCATTTGCTGCTTAAGGTTTTGATAACAAAAATTCTTTAAAGAAAGAAATGAGGATAACAAAAATCCTATTAAAAGAGGACCTAATCCAAATCTAAAATGCATTAATTGTAATAAGGTTAGTCACAGTGTTGAAAGGTCCGTTGATCTCATTGGATATCTTACAAATTATAAGAAACCTAGAAATCAAAATGCATATAATATAATATCAATAATTGTGTCTTTCTCTAATTAACATATGCTCACGCTCCTTAGTCTATTTGATGACAAATATGTTCTCACTTCTGTTGCCAACATGGCATGTACCCTTTTTAATAGAAGTGTCAAATCTAATATGAACTTTGAAATTTCTTTAATCATAAATCCAACCACATATCTAGGAACATAAGCATTGGTTGGGTTTTTTATTCTAATACCAATCAACACATGACTGTCTATGCAAAATTTCTAATCAATTTGTTAACATATCTAGCTTGGCTTAAATGTTGGTCACCCAAATGGCACCAAAGCAAAAATTGTTAAAATTAAGGATCTAAAACTAAATTAATCTATTACCCTATTTAATGTTCTTGTTGCCCCTGAATACACAATGCTTTTTTGTATGGTGAGTAGGAAGAAGATGTGTACATGAAAGTTCTTAATGGTTATGCCTTTAAGTCTAATGAAAACAAAGTTTGTAAGTTAAAAAAAAATCCATATAGGGCTTAAAACTAGCTCCTAGAAATGGAATGAGAAACATGTCAGAGTGTTATCCTCACAGTTTAAATGATCATCCATTATTTGTTAAGTCTTCCAACAAAACATTTATTGCTCTCTTGGTTTATGTTGATGATATCATCATCTCTCGAAATGACTTAAATGAAATTAACATG
Organism: Tanacetum coccineum; assembly: GCA_026074375.1. Taxonomy (NCBI): domain Eukaryota; kingdom Viridiplantae; phylum Streptophyta; class Magnoliopsida; order Asterales; family Asteraceae; genus Tanacetum; species Tanacetum coccineum. Next base: position 23,847 of record BQNB010050897.1, on the reverse strand, counting down.
TTTGCAAGTTTTCTAACCTTTAAAGTTCAAATCAAGGATCTAGGAAAACTAAAATATTTCTTAGGCATTGAAGTTCTTAAACCTGAAGCCAAAGGAAATAGCAAATTAATATACTACATGAGTTTGGGATGCTTTGGTGCAAACCCACATCTGTTCCCATGGAACCCAACACTGTGCTTAATTTGAAGTTAGTAATGATGACCTTACTCTTGACAACATCACTGGCTATCAAAAACTCGTTGCAAAGCTTATTTACTTGACTCACACGAGGCTTGATATAGCCTACTATTTCCATTGTTTATCTCAACATATGCAGACTCCTCTTAATCTCATTTGCAAGTTGCACTTAATGTTCTGAGATATATAAAAGGCTCCCCAGGTAAAGGCCTCATGTATACTCACTCTTTGAATTCCTCTAAGGAAATGGTTGTCTATGCTGACTTTAACTGAGCTAAATGCCCAAAAACTAGTAAATAGTAAATAGTATTTAATTATTGTGTTTTTCTTAATGGTTGCCTTATCTCATGGAACAACAAAAAAACATGCCACTCTTTTAGAATCATCAACTAAAGCATAATACAGTGTATGGCCTCTTTATCTTGGGAAATAATCTAGATTCAAAAGATCTCAAAATTCGTATTTGTCTTCATGTTCTTCTTCATCGTAACAAGTCTGCTATTTAACTTGCTAATAACCCTGTTTCCATTTGAGGTCCAGCCACTTTGAAATAGATTTTGTAGTTCCCTTTTACTAGGATAAATGGTAAATTATTGTAATGAAAGACTTATTATAAGTTGTAAAAACGTAAAGTAAATAACACAAAACTTTTCAACATTTAAATTCTTATTATCAGTGAATAAAGAATTTACTTGTCTTACTTTGCGGAATAAGTAAGACGATTTGAATGACAATGTATGTATGTGATCTCCTCACTAAACACAAAGTAAAACCTAAGTTATACTTTGATTGACAACTATGCTAAACCAAGTCAGGGACTTAGTTATTTCTTGGAGGAGTAAAGTGTTTGTGAACATTTCAACATTAATTGCACCAACTTGCTTTACTCCTTTATAACTCTACTATCTATAGGCTAAAGATTGAGTAATACCCGTTGTGTAGTAAGTTGTTAGGAATTCATTTTATGTGACGACATTACAAATACTTTTTGAAAAAGTTATTAAGTTTTAAACATTTTAAAATTTGTGAACTTTTTGAATTATTTAAAACCTTTTCATTTTGATATTTGAAATTTTATTGATAAAAAGTTCTAAAAAATATATCGTTTTGGTCAAACGCGAGACGAGGGTCAAACAAAAGTTAAACTTGATCTCGGTCAAATGGGCCTTTAAACCGGGTCAAATCATATCGTCTCGGTGGGCTTAAACATTTAGCAAAAAGATGTTAGGCTTGAAACGGGCTAAAAGTCTTATTGGGCTTTAAATGGGCCAAGACAATTTTGGGTTTCAACTAATGGGCTTTGGTGGACTTCGACTTGAATTCGAACCAAATGACTAACCGATCACGGAGGATTGGTTGAACCATGGTGACTGACCGAACCTTGGTTTGGTTGAACCAATTTGATTGACCTTGTCGTGGGTCTGTTGGGCCTTGACCGACCGACTGTGGTGGGTCGGTTGGACTTGGCTAACCGATTGAGCAAGGGTCAGTTGGCTTGGTTTAACCGATCCATGAGCTTAGGCTCATTTGGTTCGGTTTTGGACTTCAAGTCTTTATCTTTAAGGTCTTTAAGTCTTAAGTCTTCCATTTACACCAAAGGCTTCACAAGCATTTCATCAAACACTTAGTCTTCATCTTTAAAAATCTCTAGTCTTTGTGTTTAAGGCTTAAATATTAAACCTTTTTGTTACCAACTAGCCAGATTAATGATATTAAGCTAACAAATAATCACATTACATTCAAACAATCAAAACAAACACACCCACGGGGTGGTTCGGTTGGAAAAACGCAACAAACATCCCTATTTTGATCAAGTTAAACAATGATTTGCTTAAATTTGAGCTAACACTAGTCTATTAACATCATTATCTACAAAACCCCTCAAGAAAAATTAACATCTAAGCACTTTCATTTTTTATGAACCCTAAATCAAAAACTTTGATCTTTCAAATTTAGTGAAGAGATAAAACAATTCTTGTTACAAGAGAGTTTAGAAGATGATTATGAATGACCTCCTTTATAACACCCCCATTTTCGGGACAACGCAGCGGAACATATATGGGTGTTATTTCATAGTACGATCACACATAATTCAACAAGTCATTAATTCATGATCTCTAAACCCTCGAGGGGATACATGCTTTTTACAACTCTTTTACATACTCGTTTATCCTATAACAATGTGATTACTTTTCAAAGACTTAGTGAGTCATAGACTCACTTTTAATCTATTAAAATTTCATAAACCCGTGAGGGGGATACCTGCTATAAATTACGAATACAAGTGTTTTCCAAATTACATGCTATCCTGACATATCATTACAATTGCTGTCTAAGTTATCTATCCTACAAGTCGTTAAATTTGACTTCAAGTCGTTAAATTGACTTTGGATATTAATGTGTTAATATTATAAATCCTACAAGTCGTTAAATTGACTTCGCGCGTGTCGTTAAATTGACTTTTTGGATGATAATGTGTGTAATTGTCATAAATCTACAAGTCGTTAGAATTTAGACTTCAGTCGTATAAATTGACTTTGGGATATTAATATGTTAATATTATGAGCTCTTCAAGTCATTAAATTGACTTTTGATGATAATGTGTTAGTGCGATGTGCTTAGACAAGGAACAAGACTAGACAAGACCAATCAGACCAAACAGACCAAACAAGACGATAACGCAATAATACACAGTTACTATGATAATTGTATTCGTTGCAATTATTACAAATAACGGGTATATAATAACGTGACCCAAGATCATAACAATACCATTTTCATAATAATTGTGTTTGTACAATTATTACACTATGACTTGTATTCAAACTGTTTATCAAACCTATGAATTTCACTCAACCTTTGTGTTGACTTTTTAGCATGTTTATCTCAGGTTATTGAGCAATATACGGCACGGAGTGACATGGACTCGAAGATGGCTAAAACTTGTTATCATTCACATTGTATGTAACTAGATTGGACCTGTCGTTGTAAACACTGATTTTAATTGATGATAACGTATCTTTGAATACACACGTCTCTTTTGGGTCGTTTTCTATGATTATGATTGTTGTTTCCATGAAGTAATACCCCAGATTAGCTTTCGCTGCTATATTGTAAAAATAGGGGTGTTACAGATTGGTATCAGAGCCATGGTTATAGAGAACAAGGTCAAAACCTTAACTATAACCACATTTCTTTTTCAAGCCATCAAAGTCCTCTGTGCCACTACATTCCGGAATAAGTATGTAAATGACATAATCTTATTATACTATTACATAAATAACATAGTGTTATTACGACTGGGGTTTGTTTAACAAAACGATGTCTTCTCCCAACCGTTCAACTTCAATTTGAGGATGCTTTTTCTCTATGAATATTCCTGTAACTATTTACATTGGTCCTCATCGATATTTCCCGCTCATTAGGAAGCAGTTCTTTTAACTCTTTAAAAACTCTACATACAATATATCCACAGTATTCTCATCTTTCATACAATAATCCTTGTTTGAAAGACGTATACGCATTTTATGATAAGGAATTACCTATTTCATCACTAGATCCTATTACTCCACCAACTATTTTGACTCCATCTCCGGTATTACCACCATTATTACTATTTGATCCTCGATATTTCTTTGTTTCTGAAGAACTATTACCTAAGAAATGAATCTGTTCCCTATCTTCTTCCTCTAATCCATCTCGGAATCAAACCTATGATTTGATATCACCATCTTCCTTAGTTTATACTCCTACCCCACCTCAGATATTTGAAATAGGGAAATGTTCAACTAAAATGTATTTGAAACATCACGAGGAACAAGTCGAAGATATTTTGAATTACTTAGAAGAACTCTCTTTTCACCGTATTGAGGAAATGGAAGAATGACGTATTAATAGAATAATCACACAAAGGAATAGTAACGAACTAAAAATCGAACTTGAGAAAGTCCGTTATCAGGTTATCAAACTTCAAAGGAAGAAATTAGGGCAAAAAGATAAGATTGCTTTTGCTCACTACAGAATTTCCGATCTTGAACGAATCATTGAGAAAATCCAAGCTCGACACCAAACGGATCAGGAAGATCTTTAGGATGTCATCTACCCGATCAAAATCACAAACTTTAAAACATAGTTATAGCTTTTTACTGCCACTGGATTTGTGGTATAAATAAACAACGAATTGGTCAAATCTTGACTATGTACAGTAAAAAGGCAAGTTATTTATAAAGGCAATCCTGTTTCGTACCTTATTATTTCCAACTTATCTCTCTTTCATCATCATCTCCATCATTGCATCATTATCTCCGTCTTTATCATAACCTCTAAGTGCTTAAAAATTCAAAAATAAGCATTTCCCTTTAAGCATTTTAAGCATCACATTCTCTTTTATTACTTTTCAAAACTTATGATATCATTCTTACTACGTGTTATCCTCTGTTGATAGAATGCCTCCCAAAAGGACGTCAACATCTGAAACACCAGCCATAACTTTAGCTGCCATCCAGCAACTAATTAATGATGGCATTTCCTCAGCTCTGAAAGCACAAGCTGCATCAATGGCAAGTGCTAGTAATCCCAATAGGAACACCGGACCTACTGGAACTCCTGTAGCAAAAATGGGAAACTATAAAGAGTTCGTTAGCTGTCAACTCTTCTACTTCAATGGTACGAAAGGAGCAGTTGACCTCATTCGCTGGTTTGAACGACTTAATCAGTATTCTCGTACCAAACTGTGCCGAGGAAACAAAGTTGACATTGCACACCGTACCTTTAACCTATAATGCCTTTGACCGGATGGAATTCATACGCTCAACCTATTGGAATAGATCAAGCCAATCGAATCACTTAGACCGAATTGAAAAGACTCTTAACCAATAAGTATTGCCCTCGAACTGAAGTCAAGAAGATGGAAGACGAATTTTACAACTTGGTTGTGAAAGGAAATGATCTTAAGACTTACATTAGGAGATTTCAAGAATTAGCCGTCTTATGCCCAAACATGGTACCAAACGCCGAGAAACTATTGGAAGTCTTCATTAGGTGTATTACCTAGAAGCATTGAAGGAAATGTTACTGCCTCGAAGCCTCAAACTTTGGAGGAAGCCATCAACATAGCCCAGAGATTAATGGATCAGATAATAAAGCATGATTCTGTGCAAGAAACCAATAATCACAAACGAAAGTTCGAAGATAGAAGAAACACAGCCACACTAAAAAAGACTCGATACGCCGTATCCGGATAGGTCGATACGGCGTATTGGGCTGGATTCCTTGGAGTGCGCGCTACATTCTCAATCAATCAGTGATATCTTTCCCAATTTACTTTATTTACTGTATCTTCAAATAGTTATCTTCATGGATACGGCGTATGTAAATAGAAGGGATACGCCATATTGGGAATTGGTCAAACGCGTTTTCTTATGAAGTCTTGGCGCTGATACGCCATATCTCTTTTGTTGGATACGGTGTTTGTAGTCAGAAATCAGCATTCTGTAAATGTCTTCAATTTATCTCCAAATTATGCGCCTTTTAGCTTATCTCCACAAAACACTCCTGAATTACTGCATTTATAAACTTTAAAGCAATTAAGTACCAAATAATGTAATAATTATATAAAAGTGGGCAAAACAGATGGGATAAATGATATAATAAAGTTATGTTATTTGATGTCATCAAATATCCCCCCACTTGAATCCTACTTGTCCTCAAGTAGTATAACAACCCAAGAATTTTCATCAAATACAAAACCTATTTTTCTATTATCACAATTGTACGGGGAAATTTTTCGCTTTATTACATTACTTATATATCTCAGTATGTCATAACTAAAGTAGACGAGCTCACGCAACCTATCTATGGCAATCCTGTCTTCATATATCATAACATGTCAAGTCAATATCATCATATTCTTTTTACAAGGTACATTATTCCTATAATGTACTATTCGCAACATTATATCTAAACGGGCTTTAAACCATTATCGTATACCTCTAAACCCTAATTCCGTGAAAGGTTAATATCTAAAGCGAATGTACAAGCTACTAAAGCATAAGTACAAGTAACATGAACATCTCATATGAATATACATTCTCTTCAAAGAAAGGTACAAGTCTTTAATACATAATGTACAAGTCATTAATGCACGACATCCAAAATAGCCGTTTTACCTCCGTTTTCCTAAAAATCTTGTACAATCCATCAAGTACAAGTTACAAACAAGTCATACACTTTATTTACAATCCATCTTCATCCTTATTTCATGAGATTACAAGAAATCCAAGTTAAAAACCCTAACCCGAGCTAAATAGTAAACCATAACCCATTTATCAGTCTTTATCCATTTTAAACCTCAACCAACACTCAAATAAGTTGTAATAACTTATTTTACAACCATGACAATCCTATTCTATCATTATTTCATAATCTCACTTCATTTACACAAAGATTGAATCCAAGAAACCCTAAATGAACCCTAAATGATCATTCGACCCGTTTTCTTGTTTTTAACCATTTCAATCTCAAATAAGTAATCAAGAGCCATTGTAAACTCATAAAATGAGTTTACAATTCATTATCCATCATTACTTTGGCAATATATAAGAAATAGAAAGCTAGAAAACCCTAATGAATCCAATACGAGCCCTAATTCAAACCAAGGCTTATTCTTTCCATTTCGACCCATTCTAGTTCAAACCACTAATCAAATCTCATTAATAATCCATTATATACTGCCTTAGATTAGTATTCTATCATTTTAAATCAAATGAATATGATCTATAAGCCAAAGAAACCCTAATCGCACCCTATGAGACCCGCGACCTCATTTCTTCATTTTTAACCCGTTTTAACCCAAACCACTTGCTAACTTTCGTTAATACTTCTTATTACAAACCTTAAGATCATATTTTAATCATTCCTTGATCAATGCTCACGAAATATAAGCCAAAAACTTGAATTCGAACCCTAAAACCCCAAAACAGACCCGCGGCTGGTCTTGGCCCATTTTTACCCATTTAAAACTCTTCCCATGTGCAAGCACCTCCAAGATAAGCTTCTAGACATCCCTAAGCAGCTTACCCACCTGCTCTTACCTTTCCATGGTACAAAAATTGGCCACATGATCTCCTTTTCCTCCTTTCATAGCCGCGGCATACACATGGTGTTTCCACCATGTTCTTGCTAGTTTCTAGCCTATCCAACACATCCTCTAACCTCTCTTAGTCACCCTCTAGTTCTCATATGTGTCCTAACCAGATCACATAAGTTTCCTTAGCCTCCAAGGTCCATTCGCCTATAAATAGCACACAAAACCCTTCATTTCAAAGCATCCCCCACTTCTTCTTTCTATAACCCAAGTGAGCAACCTTTCTCTGCTCCTTATGATCCTAGGATCATCTAAGAAGATCAAGAAGCAAAGCTTTGAAGATTTGAAGCCCCGGGAACAAGATACAAGGCGTACGAGTGGAAATACTACCCGAAATGACCCATTTCCACCATTTTTGCTCCTTGAAGCTCAAACCCAGGTTCTAGATGTTCTACTTCTGCTACTACACCCTTATAATGTTCATATGAACCTAAATATACTCTTGTTAAAGTTTCATAACTCAATTCATGCTCATTTTCCATTTTGATCCAAAACCGTACACCCGAAACCCTAATTTTGCGTTTTTCTTAAAACTAAATGTTATAATGATTAAATATTGTTATAATCTATCCTAGCATGCTTAACTAATGTTAAAATAACCACTTTATTGATTAATGAAGGAATTTGAACTTAAAACCCGCGCGTTTACGTTTTGAAACCCTAATTTGACCCGTTTTACTTCCTAGCTTAACGAATCGTTAAATTAAACTTGTGTTATGTTAAAACTTCATATTTTAGTTTATTATAACTTATAAATGTCTATTGAAATGTTAAAATAAGCTTGCATGGCAATTTGGACATGTTTTGTAATTATAATCCATGCAAGGGGTATATATCGTAACTTTCTGAAATTAATAACTAGAAGGGCTGAATATGTCATTTTATCAAAGTTATAACTATAGGGGTCTATTATGTCACTTTTCAAAGTCCAAGGTTTACTTGGTATATCTTTCAAAGTTGAAGGACCAAAGTCGTAAAAATGCAAACCCTAGGGGTCTACTTGCAATTTTCCAAACCCCAGGGTCTAAAATGTAACATTTTGAAAAAGTATAAAATCATGTTTAAAACCTTACAAGACATAACTTTAATTAACGCTTCTCGTGCTTAACATTTCCAGATATTGATTAAAACGCTTAAAACCGATTATATCGTATCACAATACTAGGGAGCTTCATATTAAGGAGTTTCATCTTGGTATTACGTTCTGACTGAGTTGTTGGGTTTACGATTTAAAGTGCCCTAGCTCCTCAAACGTTTACTGAATGACTTCTGAATTATGATGGCCCGAACGGTGATACAATAATTCCAAACTCTTCAATCAAACTCATAACTCTTAAAACTAAAGTTCTAGAGTACAATCTTCCTAAGACTCAACATATTTACTCAGGTTGCGTGACGTGGCTGTTTACTATCATTTCATTATATCAACATTCCCTGGTTAAGATTGTGATAAGGTCGTCAGCTTTCATTTCAGAATATTTATTACATCTACCTATCAGGTGAAGTTCATAACCTCGCCTTTACTTATTTACATGTTTTATAAACCCGCGAGGGGGATACATGCTTGTTACAAACTCTTTTACATACTCATTTATCTTATAACAATGTGATTACTTTTCAAAGACTTATACATGCTTAAACCATGAATACAAGTGTTTTTGCAAGCTATATGCTAATCTGATATACCATTATCACTAATGTCTAAGTTACTTTATACTAAAAGTCCCTCATTATCATGGACCATTAATCACTTTCGGGTGAACGCAAATATTGTGGATAGATCTATCAGATTTGACAAATCTTGTTTGTGTTAACCGGATAGGTAACCAAACACACTATATTTGAATTTCATAGGTATATGGCAAGTACCTACACCGAGGGCCATTATCTCTATATATATCACATCATTTTGGGTATATATATACACTAGTCAGTTTGTGTGCCATGAGCTTAGACCAGACTATACTATACAAGACATGAACAGACCAAACAAGACAATAACGCAGTAATACACGGTTACTATGATAATTGCATTCGTTGCAATTATTACAAATAACGGGTATATAATAACGTGACCCAAGATCATAACAATAACATTTTCATAATAATTGTGTTTGTACAATTATTACACTATGACTTGTATTCAAACTGTTTATCAAACCTATGAATTTCACTCAACCTTTGTGTTGACTTTTTAGCATGTTTATCTCAGGTAATTGAGCAAGTTGCGGCACGGAGTGGCATGGACTCGAAGATGGCTGAACTGTTATCATTCAAACTTGATGTTTTAGATTTTGGGACCTGCATTTTGTAAAAACTCTGATTATAATGAATGATAACTAAATTTTTCCAACAACGTCTCTTTTAAAGTTGTTTTCTATGATTATGATTGTTGTATCCATGAAGTAATACCCCAGATTAGCTTCCGCTGCTATATTGTAAAAATGGGGGTGTTACACGTGTTATCACTAACAAGTCTCCAACTTTCAATCTAACAAATGACTCTACATGAGGCACATCCACCACACATCCATACGAGGACCTCTTCTTGTTTCCCTTGATATACAATTTAGTCCCATTTTAAACATAACAGGTCTTTGTACAGTTAGCCATGAATCCAACGCCAGTAAAAACAGGGAATTTCTTTGAAATCTTGAGAAACCGTTGTTTGCCTCTGGCATCACTGAATCTAACGGCATCACCAACAGCTAGGTTTTTGAGAAATTCTTGACCGTCTACATATATGACCGCATCAGGAGATACATGAGCAGGTGGTGGACCTGCTCCTTTTTGAGCAACCCAAACCTGAGCCGGGTTGATCACATTTCCATATATGTTCCTCTTTGGAGATATTTTCATGACACATGGACCCTCTTTCATCCTACCGGTTCTTAGCTTTGGTCCAGCCAAGTCCAATTCTGAGAGTTTACTTTCACTCGTCTGATTATCTCACTCCAAACAGTTGGATCACCATGAGCACAGTTGATACGGATAATTATGGCGCCTTTTCTAAGATCATCATGAATAAAGGTTTCATTAGCTGCGGCTTCTTCACCAACTGTGACCATGATATGACTTCTTTTATCCTGAAGTGGACCAATGAGAAAGTCTCAATTTGATATTGTTGTCTTAATCATCACACTTCTGTTTGTATATTTGTTAAAACTTTCGTCAGTGCCTATAGCTTTAACGATCTCATCACCATCTAAAGAGTTGGATTTTAGGTTTTCCAACATCTGGATTCCTACAGAAAGACTTGCAATGACATGTGGATTGATTGTTTCCATGTTCAAAAGGCCGACAGAAGAGAGATCCTCTTTTATCTGGTCAACATCAAGACTTCTGAGAGCCAAATAGTGTATCAGGTTTGCAGCACTCAAGACATGCCGTCTGCACAGACAAGAACACAGGGCACATGTTATAAATGGAATATGCAGACTATACGCTGATCAATTATAATTTGCTAACATATAAACATACCTGTGACACAACTGTTGTAATTTAACAATCAAGTTAACCAATTTAACTCTTACGAGTACGCAGCGGATAGATCAAGTCTAGTACAAATAATTAACATACATTAAAACACATAAGGAATGTAAAAGGGTAAATAGAAAACATACCCTCGAAGACACCAGCAAATAAATGAAACTAAGAACGAGAAACGAGTGACTAAATTGTCACCTCTAGGAGTGCTCACACAAACACGTAAACAAGCACGCCCGAATGCTAGTCCAAACCTCACGTATATCCAATACAACAATTGTATCCAAAACCTACTGAAAATCGATCACCAAAACCCTCACAAGAAACAGAACTGAAAATCAGAAAGGTAGTGTAGGGTTTTAACCGAATTTGGTTGTAACCCTGCTACAGTACAACCGAAATAGAGATCCACAAACCCTAGCTCGAATCCGACTATTGTCACACCTTGACAATACGTAAACCAATGTATTACACCCTCTGGAATAAACCTGGGATCGAATCACAAGTGGAAAAAACCTAAAAGATTTAACCGAATTAGGACAGAGGGTTTTGGAGTTAACCGAAATAGAAAACTGTTTTAATCTAGGTTTTGATTTCGGCTATTTTGTGTTAAGGAGGAAGGATGGCAGATTCTTTTGGGTGTATGTGATATGTATATCGTGTGAATGAGTTAGGGTGAAGGGGTTTTTATAACCTCCAAACCCTAGTCATGATAATGATTAAAAACATGAATTTTAACCTTATCAAAACACTAAACCTCATCACATAACTTCCCTCTCCTTATCATCAAGGTACACCGAACCAAGACACCTCCTAGAACTTTCCTTATAGCCGGCTAGCTCATAAGGACATCACACAATTCTTGTCTTAATCGTTCGTGTCCAAACGGTTTACATTTAATAGTTTTCGTGAAGTTAAAACGTACTCTAAATGTTTTATCGTGTGTGCCCCCAATAGGCTCACACACTTCTAGTCGTACATTGCGTATCCAACTAACATAACCCAACAGCTCCCACTTGGGAGTTGGAGTAGCAGACATCACATATACTAACGACGGAAACGTCTAGCAACAAAAAAGACGGATAACTTCTAGGCAATCCACTCACAATCGTCTTTAAAACCAAGAATGATTGTAGATCAAGTTTCATAAACATTCTCAGTAGCATGGTTATTTTTGTCTTGCTATAATCATCCCTTTGTTCAAATACCTGTTAGAACCGATGGATAATGATCCTAACCATTACTCATATAGTTTAACCATTTAGATCTCGTTATAGAATAATAATTCAGATATATTCCAAATGTAATCAAGAATCCATCTTGCATTACCGACTTTGGGATCGGCCAAACAATTATTTTATTAATAATATGAGAGAGAGAGCGCCAAGGTATTATTTCTACACATATCAAGTGGATGAATCAAATTCTTTGATGAATACAATGTTGAAGAATGCTGGCTTAGGGGGGGGGGTCACATCACTTCCAATAATAGTCTTTATAACTACCAAATTTCCCAGGACGGGCGTTTGACATAGAATTAATAAAAGAGATATCACACACATACCAGAACTGTTTGTATTCTCAAGTCTAAAGATGACTTAACACTAACCATTTTCAAATTTTACCTTATGACAATGGATCCATGAAATAAACATTATGAAGTTTGTTGGTGTCCAATATCGGCATCCCTTATAGTACATAGTGAGTTTTGGTGGGAAGCATCAATATTGCAAAGAATAAAAAACTAACACTCGACATTGCCTTATGTAACAATTACTCCCATACTGTTAAGACCGATAATTGAGATATGTAAGAATGGATAAATCAACTCATAGTTAATAAATATAGCAAATATAGGATTAAGAAACAAATGTTATATAGAAATAAAACAAAACCCAAGTATCGTATCATTATACTTCAGAAAATAAAAATAGTCTTACAAACCCAATCTAATCCACAAGTACTAAAAAACACAGATTTCCATTAATACAACTCTCAGGAATCATTCCAATATTCCAGATTAAGTTCTGAATGCTTGGAACATGCCAACCTTTTGTAAAAGGATCAGCAACGAAGTTCATGCTTTGATAACTTTTTCTAACTTTAAAACACATGAAAATCAATAACTTCGCGAAGGTAGTGAACTTTGGCAAAGAAAAGTCTATCACCTTAAGTATTCCCAGACACATTAGCTATAGGCTATTTGCTCCAGTAATTAACACAATACATATTGAATTTGTTTTTCAATGGTGGGAACAACACCCACACATCCGCAGAATATGAATATTCCCTAACCCATACTGCTTCCTTAGAAGCATACACAATGCAGCAATATACTCACTTCTGGCTGATTAAAGATAGAGCGAAAATGCTTTGCTTGGCCACTCAGACATTCCATTCAATCAGCGACCTCTATTCAAAACTAACACATATCCAGGTCTGAGACTAAATGAGGTCATCATCATGACCGTCAAGATATCCAGGCATTCAGTGTAGGTCAAGAAAACACTTACTCCTCAATTTTAGATTCACATCCGAAAACTAGAAACATTGACCTTAGCAAATATACCTGATGATACTTTAGAATATTCTTAATAGTAGTCTAGTAAAGATCACCTGGATTCTGTTGGAATCGGCTTGTTATGTTCTTAACATAATGTACAAGCCCCGTGCGTGCACGGGGATTAAAACTAGTAAACAATTAAAGATAGTTGGCTTTATGGTATTATTATTATTATTGCATAAGTGTATCTCTTCTTTAAGAGTTGCTTGCATATATACAAGCATCCTTTTCACCTTATTCTACTCGATCATGTATACATGTCATCATATAAGTTTAAGTTTCACGAAAGTCAACATATTTAAACTTGCATCTTCAACATCATTCATGGTGTCTTCATACTTATACATCTAGTAAGATATAACAGTTTTGCGAAAACAAACCATATGTGCTAGCTTAATTTTCATATTTGTATATATTACAAATTCCATTATAAAGGACCATGTTGATTCATGTACGTGTATAAGATTTGGTTATAAAACCCATACGAGTGTATAAACCCTTTCCACACATCAACAGTTTATAGATTCGGTTTAGCCAAAATACACAGGATTCGAGTTTCCATCTATCATCCATAAACCTTTTTCATAGTTCCTTATTGAATTCATGTTTATCCCTTTCATCAGACATCATACATACCCATGCTAAGATAGTTTTTAGTTTGTATGAATATCATATTCTAATTTTATATAGCCTTTCAGTTCATTATGAAAGGTAATTACATTTTTTTGAACAACACTTTTTTTAATCAAACCGCTGCGTATATGTTTCTATCAAACCGCCGCTTTGAAATCAACCAAACCGCCTCCTATTGATTGAGCAAACCGATGCCTAACAGGCCAACTCGCCGCCAAGATCTTACTAGGCAAACCGCCGTGGTTTTGAAGTAACTCGCTGCCTAGTTTTGTTAACTCGCTGGATCAATAAAATAATCAACTCGCCGTGAGCAACTCGCTGCCAATAAACTAAGCAACTCGCCGTGAGCAACTCGCTGCCTATAATCTTAGCAACTCGCCGTGTGTTTTAGCAACTCGCCGTACCTTTTACCAACTCGCCGGCTATTATTTTCAAGCCAACTCGCCACTAAACTCAGTCAACTCGCCTTTGACTTAGTCAAACTGCCGCTTACCTTTTCCCTAACCTTGTCAAATCGCCGGCTAGAAAACAATATAATAACCAACTCTCCACGATGAACACTAGCTCGATTTAAGCAACATCAATCCATTTGAGCCTTTTGACCACGAAACAAAGCTAAAACATGTAACACAATGATGGTGTATGAAGATTAACCTTCCAATATCATGTGTTTCTTCCTGGATCAAAAGATACGAAGCAACTCTCCACGAAGAACACCAAAATAATTCGAACCTTATAAGCTTTGTTTTCGATCTTGAGGCTTGAGAATCACTTGTAATAGCAACAATACTTCTTCCTTAGCATTTATAGCATGAATAACCACAAGATTAACCAACAAAGTAAGCCCGAATAATCTTTTTGAGCCGTGGGCTTTTCTAAACAAAATAAGCCACGAAATTTAGCTTATTTAACCACACAAATCAATCACGAATCCAACTAGGCTCTGATACCAATTGTAGGATCGTTTATTTCATAACACGGTGATGATTCTTGTGATTGGGCTAGTTTCTAGAGAGAGAAACACATGAGAGAGATTTTCTAGAGAGAGAAAATGTGTTTAATAAGAAAAGTGAAAATGACTAGCTTGCCTCTTCCAAAGTTGGAAGAGGCTTATATAGTTTTTACAAAATACCGGGTATTAGTACCCGGCTTAAAACTGAAAGACATACGATTAACTATTAAACTACGAACTATTATAAACAATAAATATACGGGGTGACCGAGTCTTTTACTCATATCTAACAATGGAGAATTGGCAACTAAAGCAATCTAATCCGGATACCTTTGTCTTTCTAAACGAACTTCATTTGCATGAGCTTCATGTTGCCTTAGATGTGCATACAAGTGATCAAAGTTAGTGGTATTTGTGACAAATTTGCTCCATTCAGGTTGAAGATGATTGACAAACTTTGTATTGACTTGGAGTGGTTTCATAGACATACCAATGGGAATTGTTGTTTGCCTTTGGGCACTGGTGTCAAAGTCATCATACATCTTGGACTCTCGCTCTTGCAATGATAACTCTGAACCTTGAATGAGTAATTTGACTCTATCCCAAATCTGCTTTGCATCTTCGTTATGATTAACGAAATTGTAAATGTCTTGAGGTAGACCTTGTAGAACAATGTTTGTTTCCGTGATATCAACTGATTCACGAAGCTTTTCTTCATCTGTGAGGTCAGTGTAAGTTCGTGCTCTGACTGTTGCTGGAGTGGTTTCAGTTCCGGGATCTACAATGGCTCCATATTAAAATGGTTTACGGGCGTATAATTCCTTGCTCCCTTCAACCCCTTGCCCTCAAGGTTATTATCTTGTATATTTTGCGATTCCCAGGATCCTCAAATTTTATTCTTTTGAAGGTTTTGCATCCTACGCTTAATCGTTGGTTGTCTTGTAGTCCACGTTTCACTGAACCATTGACTTTTGCTTAATGGGGACTTATAAACAAACAAGTCTTTCTCACTAGCTTGCATGTGATCTGATGGGGGCCTACCTGGTGGTAATGAATCCATAATCACCCCATTTTTCGAGCGAATATTGGTGAACACAGTTTTATTCCATCTTGACACTTCGTGTTTTCTATGTAGCAACCATAACATAAACTCAATTTGTCAACCAGTATTTACTTCATAGTATCCAACCATACTTGTTGACATAGCTTCTACCTTGTCTGACGTATGGAGAGTTGTTTTCTCAATATCTTGTACCTGTACCGCTATGTTGAGGTCATTTGGTTTGGCGATGATTGTGGTAGCCCTCTCGTCCTCAAAACGGGCTTCGTTGATCCGGGCTAAGGCAAAGGCTTCACCTAAGTTTTTAGGATCTTGCCAATGCAACAGATCTATGTGTAATACGCCAGTCTTAAGTCGGAGATATAAAACGATGTAAGTAAAGATTCAGAGATCCCCATTACTCGATTTGCACGTACCACAAACTCACTCTCATATTCGGCCACCGTACCCATTTGCAAGAGATTAGATAGTGCGTATCTCGTGTCTTGATCACTGCCGTCAGATGCCATGAACAATAACTCAAAAAAAATTGATGAATAGTAAAATGTTTTGATGAATAGGTAATCGAATGTTTTGTTTATGTGAAGAAAAGTTTTTTTTTGTAACTGAATTGGAAAGCAACTCTCAACCCGAAGGCTTCAAAATGAAAGAACCAATTGATACGACCCGGTTAGGGTGGGGGGTCTGTCTCGGTTGATAGTAGCACCCATTCAGCGGTATGCGAGCTCCTTTAAGATCTTTAAAGAGAAGACTAGAAAATTTATTTGTACAAAACTTCATGGATTACTTTTCTTTAATGATACACTAACCTTAATTAATAGTTATGTGATAAACTCAACACCCCAATTTAAACCACAAGTCTTATCCTAAACTAAACAAATTTAGTTAATCTAACATTTATCCTATAAAATTTTGATAACTTTGATCGGTTTATCCTTAACCATCATGTAATCCATGGGCTTATCCGCAAGAGTATCTATTCCTCATACTCCTTCCAATAACCACCTTGCCCTTTCAGGGGTTGTCTTGTATACTCTTGAATTTTAGGATCCTAAAGTCTTCTTTGAATTTTTAGATCCTTCGCTAAACGTTGTTTGCTTCCTTGTCGTCTGAACATTCTCCTCTTGTACGCACCTGAACATTGACTTTATGCTTATGGGGACTTCAAAAACAACAAGCTCTTTCTCACTAGCTCGCTGTGATCTGGTACGGGCCTCCCTTGGAGGTTATTGGCGCGGGTTGTCACCTTTTTTCCCACCAGAAGAATTGGGTTGTAACCGGTTTTAATCTATACTTAACACGTGTTTTCTATGTGAGGGCACCATACAAAACCCATCTTGACAACCGTGTTCTTCATACTGTTCAACATCTTGTTGACACTACTTTTCACTTGTCGGAGTGATATGGAGAGTTGTTTCTCAATATCTTGTACTTGTACCTCTATATTGAGGTCGTTTGGTTTTGGCATGACTGTGGTATAGCCCTCTAGTCCTCATAACGGGTTTTCGTTGATCGGGCTAAGTAGCAAGTTCTTTTTTCCTAATGTTTTAGGCCCTTGCCACTCAACAGATCTAATTTGTAAAGCTAGCTTAAGTCCGGGGGGTAGATACTAAATTGATGTACAGTAAAGATTCAGAGATCCCCATTAATCGATTTGCACGTACCACAAACTCACTCTCATATTCGGCTACCGTACCCATTTGCAAGAGGTTAGATAGTGTGTATCTCGCATCTTAATCATTGCCGTCCGATGCCATGAACAATAACTCAATTTTTTTGATGAATAGTAACTGTGATGAATAGTACTCTATGAATAGTAACTCGTGATTAGTTTTTTTTTTGGTAACCTGAATTGGAAGCCCTCTCAATGAGAGCTCTCAATGAAAGCCCCAATTGATACGACCCAGTTTGGGTTGTATCGGGATAGTAGCACCACTTCAAGCGTGTGCGAGCTCCTTAAGACATATAAAGAGAAAAGACTAGACAATTTATTTGAACCCCCAAAATAACTTCTTTTGAGTAAATTTTCATTAATAAAACCCGACCTTAAATACTAGTTATGTGATAACTCGCATAAAACAAAGACTTTATCCCTAAACATAAGAAAAATAATTAATCCTAATAACCATTTGAAAATAAAATTTCGATACTTTGTTGGTTATCCACAACCCCATCCATGAATGTCTCTGTGCTTCATCCACAAAGAGCTATCATCAAAAATCCCAGTTATTACAAATGAAGATTGTCCTTTAAAGCGTTGTTTTATTTTGTAATACCATAATGGGGACTCATTCAAAAACATGTTGACAGTCTCCTCAAATTTGTGTATTCACCCAAGTAGTGTAAAAGCCAGGCATAGAACAATGGCAATGATCGTAAATTCAGGAACAACAATTGATCCTATAACGGGAAGAGGAGTTAAAGGAAAAGAGAGGATGGTGTTCAATTACAAATCCGTGAATGGCGCTTTATGTCTCTTCTGAGGTCCTTAGGAAGATTTCGAATCAAACTATCCTCATCAACACCTTGAGTTTCCTGCCATTTATATTGTTCATACCTCCTGATTCGCTCCTTATCAGAGGATTGGGAAAGCATACGGTTAGGACATACTCTGTGTCGCATCTTCGTTCTTTTCACCCTCATTTCCTCTAATCATATGGTTGTGGACCGAAGGTACGTCTGTAATAAAGGATATATCAATATTTAATCACACATTCATATTTAAACAGCTTATTATATAAAAACAATCAGTAGCTAACATGCATATTTTCGATAAGAAATAAGAATAGAACTAAACCAGCTATAGAAATGAGGACAGCAAAGCAAATTTCCCAGACAAAAGTGCTCGTTTGAAGGTTTTATCAAGAGGGAAGAATGAAACATTCTTATGAAGAATATTAATTAATTTTACGTGAGCGCCGGATTCATGTGAATTTATAAATTTACGTGTGATTTTTCAAGTAATGAATCACATGTGATTTTTCGAATCACATGAGATTTTTCGAATCACGTGATTTTTTCTGGGCGCAAATTAAAAAAAAAAGTTCGTCGAAAGTATATAAAAGTGCCCTAGAAAGATAATTTAATTATCTTCGCGGTGGTATAATTAAATTTGCGTAACGATTAACGGTTTGAGAGATATGTTAATTTTAAAAAATAGGATGAAAGTGGGTTTTTTAATTAAATAAACATAAGATTTAATATAAGCCGTTAGATGGAAATAAAATGGATGGATGAGATTGAAGAATTTGTTCTTTAATTGGAAATTGTTCTTTATAGATCTTTTCTCGAGTAGTTATATATTGTTTAATTAAAGAAGCTAGAGGAAAAGTATCTCACGCTGAAAATTATAAGAAAAATGGAGAGTGACAGGCCACTATAAATCAAAAACCTATTTCCTTTTTCAATATGAAACTTACACCTCACCTGAAAGTTTAAAAAATACGAGTATAGTACACTCTCGCATTTAAAACAGTGTTTACATTAAGTTTCATAAACGTTAGTTTGAGCTTTAGAACAAAATTTGTAATTGTAAACGAGCTTTTGAGCACACACGTGGGTTAACAAACAAGCATATCAAGCTCGATCTTTTATACGACCATCTTAATCTTATCTTGAAACAAGTTTATTGTAGAATTACAAAGAGAAGAGTAAAAAAAATCAAACGAGCTTCGAGCTTGATCTCGAACAACAACAAAATATTTGAGCTCGAGACACTTTATAAAAGATTATTCAAGCTCCAGCCGAATAGTTATTAAACAAACCTAGCTCGTTTAGGTTGAAACTAGACTCGGCTTGAATCATTAACACCCCTAAATTATAGACACCCCAGAGGACAAATCAAGATTCTAATCAAATATCACTTAAATTCCTTTGGTCCCACAAACGATGGGAATTTCAAAGGGCGACATAAACAAATAGGCAAATAAAGAAACTAAAAGTTGAATACTAGTAGTAGATACTGAGAAGATGAAACAATGAATCTCTAGCAAAACAATGAGCAAAGATGATTGGCGGAGCACACACGACGAAGACGATGATCTGTGAGCTTGCTTTCGTATTAAGATTCATTGTCATATTCACGATTTGGGGTTCCTTTATAAACCTGTTTCCGTTCGATAACCAGTCGGACCCTACCATAGTTTAGCAACAAATTTACTCATTGGACTAATTATTTATATTCTGTAACCCAAATGGACCCGTTTTGGAAAAGCTTAGGTCCACCTGTTCGTTGTAGTACCTAAAATAGAGTATAGACATAGCCAAAATCTAACCCTCACTGTGTATAATCAGAAAACAATTTATGAAATAAAAAAACTAAACTCCAATTAAGTAATAGACTACAAATACCCAAGATAAACTAGTAGCATCATTTATAAGTAAAATTCACAACACAGAAGACTAATCTGAAATGAAGAAAACCTTTAATGTAAATAAAACATAATTAAACATTGCTCTCAGGCTCGAAACAAAATTTAGTGCGTATAATAAAGCTTCGAATGTTTTCAACCGTCGCTCGAACATCATAATCCACCTGATTCATCTCGTCCTAAGGAAACTGGAAACGTGCAACATCGTAACCACCCGATTTGATATTTTATATTTGAAACACAGCCAAAATCTAACCCTCACGATATAATCAGAAAACGATTTTTAAAATAAAAAAAGCTAAACTCCAATTGAAGAAATACTGAAATAGACATCAAATTCCCAAGATAAATTAGTTGCATCATTCATAAGTAAAATTCACAACACAAAAGCCTAGTCTGAAATTAAGAAAACCTTCAATGTAAATAAAACATAATTAAACATTGCTCTCAGGCTCGAAACAAAGTTTAGTGGCGGATAATAAAGCTTCGAATGTTTTCAACCGTCACTCGAAAATCGTAATCCACCTGATTCATCTCGTCCTAAGGAAACTGGAAACGCGCAACATCGTAACCCACCCGATTTTGATATTTTATATTTGAAACGCGTAAATCCTAAAAAAGTCAACGTCTTCCACGACTCCTGCCACCTGATCTTCCTGAGCCACCTGTCCTCACACCAGGATTGCGAGCAAATTGCATCCTTAAGATGCCCGAGTCTCGGTCATGCTCATCAAACTTATAACCGTGTAGAGCATCTTTAGCAGTAGCTGCCTCGGCTGGACTCTCAAAATCAATGAAACAGAGTACCAACGGATCCCCACTAGAATGTCTGGATTCCTTGGTCACAAGTCGGACTTCCTTGTAGCCCACAAAAGGACGAAATATATGAGCCACTTCTCTGCGCGAACAATTTGAAGGCAAACCCTCAACAAATAGTGTATTGCTGGCATCACGAGGCAAAGCAATTCCAGGCCTACCACCTGCTAGCCCTGTATCCCGAGCTTTTGCAGCAGCTGCTGCTGCTACTGCAAGATCCATACCTGCCAAGGCCATACCCATCAGGCGATGATCTTCTTGAAGACGGCCACCAAGTCCCGTGTTTATAGGTCTAGCAGACTCAATGCCACTAAATGGCTAAAGTTGCGTGACACGCAAGTAATGAACATAAGATGCCCCAATGGTGTCAGAGTCTTTAAATAGCCAGGCAAGTCACGACCACCAGAAACATCATAATCGGAACGCTGTCGTTTTCCCATAACTGAAAGCTGCTGCTGCTGCTGATGTTGTTCGTATTTCCAGTATGAATCACCCATCCTTTATTTTTTCTATATAAATTATTACTGAATACTTTATTTAAGTCAAGTGAATCAATAAGAAGAAAAGGTTATTGTGTGTGATTATTATCAATTGTTGCTGTTGTTGCTGCTGTGTGATTATTGGTCACTATTTATAGTGGTAAAACCCGAATACCCTAAACCCACAAACGGGCTTGGGCCTATTTATTCACTAATAGTTAGAAGCTGATTCGTGTTGTTCCTCTAAGCTATCTCGTGTTATAACAACCCAAGAATTTTCATTAAATTCAAAACTTATTTTACTATTATCACAATTGCACTGGGAAATTTTTCGCTTTATTACATTACTTGTATTGTCAATATCTCAGTATGTCATGTAACTTGCATAACTAAAGTAGACGAGCTCACGCAACCTATCTATGGCAATCCTGTCTTCATATATCATAACATGTCAAGTCAATATCATCATATTCTTTTTACAAGGTACATTATTCCTATAATGTACTATTCGCAACATTATATCTAAACGGGCTTTAAACCATTATCGTATACCTCTAAACCCTAATTCCGTGAAAGGTTAATATCTAAAGCGAATGTACAAGCTACTAAAGCATAAGTATAAGTAACACGAACATCTCATATGAATATACATTCTCTTCAAAAAAGGTACAAGTCTTTAATACATAATGTACACGTCATTAATGGACGACATCCAAAATAGCCGTTTTACCTCTGTTTTCCTAAAAATCTTGTACAATCCATCAAGTACAAGTTACAAACAAGTCATACACTTTATTTACAATCCATCTTCATCCTTATTTCATGATATTACAAGAAATCCAAGTTAAAAACCCTAACCCGAGCTAAATAGTAAACCATAACCCATTTATCAGTCTTTATCCATTTTAAACCTCAACCAACACTCAAATAAGTTGTAATAACTTATTTTACAACCATGACAATCCTATTCTATCATTATTTCATAATCTTACTTCATTTACACAAAGATTGAATCCAAGAAACCCTAAATGAACCCTAAATGATCATTCGACCCGTTTTCTTGTTTTTAACCATTTCAATCTCAAATAAGTAATCAAGAGCCATTGTAAACTCATAAAATGAGTTTACAATTCATTATCCATCATTACTTTGGCAATATATAAGAAATAGAAAGCTAGAAAACCCTAATGAATCCAATACGAGCCCTAATTCAAACCAAGGCTTATTCTTTCCATTTCGACCCATTCTAGTTCAAACCACTAATCAAATCTCATTAATAATCCATTATATACTGCCTTAGATTAGTATTCTATCATTTTAAATCAAATGAATATGATCTATAAGCCAAAGAAAGCCAAAGAAACCCTAATCGCACCCTATGAGACCCGCGACCTCATTTCTTCATTTTTAACCCGTTTTAACCCAAACCACTTGCTAACTTTCGTTAATACTTCTTATTACAAACCTTAAGATCATATTTTAATCATTCCTTGATCAATGCTTACGAAATATAAGCCAAAAACTTGAATTCGAACCCTAAAACCCCAAAACAGACCCGCGGCTCGTATTGGCCCATTTTTACCCATTTAAAACTCTTCCCATGTACAAGCACCTCCAAGACAAGCTTCTAGACATCCCTAAGCAGCTTATCCATCTGCTCTTACCTTTCTATGGTACAAAAATTGGCCACATGATCTCCTTTTATAGCCTATCCAACACATCCTCTAGCCTCTCTTAGTCACCCTCTAGCTCTCATATGTGTCTTAACCAGATCACATAAGTTTCCTTAGCCTCCAAGGTCCATTCGCCTATAAATAGCACATAAAACCCTTCATTTCAAAGCAACCCCCACTTCTTTTTTCTATAACCCAAGTGAGCAACCTTTCTCTGCTCCTTATCCTAGGATCATCTAAGAAGATCAATAAGCAAATATTTGAAGATTTGAAGCCCCGGGAACAAGATACAAGGCGTACGAGTGGAAATACTACCCGAAACGACCTATTTCCACCATTTTTGCTCCTTGAAGCTCAAACCCAGGTTCTAGATGTTCTACTTCTGCTAATACACCCTTATAATGTTCATATGAAACTAAATATACTCTTGTTAAAGTTTCATAACTCAATTCATGCTCATTTTCCATTTTGATCCAAAACCGTACACCCGAAAC
>BQNB010050896.1:0-41285 GCA_026074375.1 Tanacetum coccineum | reverse complement strand
AGCCACTTAATTCACTAAAAAAACACTTAATTACTAAATATATGGGCAAATAAACCAAAGAGATTTGTAGGTCTATATTTTGGTCTATGTATCATTTCTCTATTCTCATTACTCATTATTAACTTTTTTGTTTCCTTGGTCACTCCCACCAAAACAATATTATTACTTTTCTTGTTTTAGTCAACCAAATATCACTTGTGGTTTTCCTATTCGACATCATGATAGGCCCCGTCCCACCATCATTTACTATATTTTTAGATCAGATACAATGGTCACCATTTCTTTCACATTCACCTCAGCAATCATCATTATTCAACAAATTGCTACTCCTCTCACTTTTGAGCTACAATGACCACCACTCCCTCTATTACAAATACTCACTTTATACAATTATACTCTAAAAAAAATACCCCCACACACTAAAAACCTGAATGGAGAGCTCGGTCACCACTCACTCTTCTTTTTCCTTGGGTCATGCGTGAGGTGAGGGAGCTTTTAGTGGGGTGGCATGTAACAATGGTGTGGTGAGCGTGAATAGGTGATGACTTACCCACCATTGCGTCTAGTCTAAGTGATAAACTCCTAACATTCCATAACATTACATCTCTTGTCATTGTTAAACTAGATATGGACAAATTAAATTATTCATCAAGATCTTATTTTTATGAGAACCTATGTCAAGGGTTTGAGGTTCTTAATCATGTTAATGGTACATTTACTAGTGATCCCCTACAACTAAATGGCTAAAAGAAGAGTGTATTGTGAAGTCTTGGATTTTTCTGACTTTATCTAATGCTTTTAAAGAAGGGGGGTGGGGGGTGGCTTTTTGTTAGCTTAAACCTTAAGTTACTATGTCTAGGATACTCTAATCCTAACACTATAAATACAAGGCCCTAGGTTCTCGTTCAAGCATCTCATTTCCTCTCTTCCTCTCTTGGTTGCCGAATACAAACACCCTATTTGTAAGGGTTGCGTTTGTGTTGAGTTAGGTAATCAAGAACACGATTCTTTATTAATCGTTTGTCTTGGAACTAGCATTCGGGTAGCGTCGGTTGACGTGTAGTGTGGATATACGTACAGGTTGTTTATTTTAGCAACTTGATTGGGGTTTCGTGAATCTCAACGATCACACATACGTGATCACTAGCTTCATTGTTCGATAGCTTATATTTGCTAAAAGGTACATGATGTGTCGTTGTGTGGTGTATATTTTATTGATTCAAGTTTTAAATTTATATTTTGTCAACTAAACCAAAAACAACACTTTAACTGGCAGTGTACTCGATCGGTAGTAGTTTCGTTGTAAGTAAAATGTCAAACACTTGAAGCGGGGTTAAATCTATCAATTTAATTAATATCTTGGTTATCTAATCTATGTTAATTCTATCTGTTAGCCTCAAAATATTGAGTCGAACAATATAAGTTCGTTCATTAATTATATTAGGTCTCGGTCATTAATTAATATACGTTGTAATAGGCTAGACGGGTAAACGGACTCTTATATGTAATCTAATAGGTTACGTGTATCGGGCGAAAGCCCAAGTAAACTCGAGCCCAACCCGAGACAAACCCACGACCCATTAAGCCTTCTATAGGCCGGCCCACATTGGGTATTTAAACCCCTCTCCATGTGTAGAGAGAGGGTTGTTGGTCTCATTTGTGTTTGTGCAAGATAATCAACCTCCATTTTTATTCTCTCCCTGGTTTCTCTTTCTAGTCTCTCTCTCTCTACAATTCTTCTCATCTCCTAGCTTATTTTCTTGTTCATCAATATGAAGTGGAAGTGATTTTTTTGTTTCGACTTTGGTATCAAGAGCCTCGGGTGGACCGTGTTTGTTTTGTGGTTTAATAAGCTCTAAATCAAAAAAAAATCTCAAGCGAAACATGTTTCTTAAACCAAGCGAAATGTGTAATTTCCTTAAACCAAGCGAACTGTGTAGATTTCAAGCGAAATATGCAGGTATGTTTCTCAAATGAAATATGTTGAAATGTGCCAAGCAAAACATGACACTGTTTAAGGAAATTTTATGTTTTGAAAACCTAATTTCCCGAAACATAAACACTAAAGCATCAGGTGGGCATGTGACTGAATTTGGAAATATGATCATCAAGACAAATCAAAACATAAACACCAAAGCAAACACAACACTTAATGCCAAAACGATCCTGAAAAGATTCACTAAAACGACAAACGGCTAAAGATTTGGACTTCGATGTCAAGTGATTACGAAGTTGATTTGGTATCTCTTATTTGAGATTGAAGTTGAGTTTCACGAAGGCGTCTACTTATTTCATCATCGAGACTTCCTTCTATTTGCTACCCCTTTTCTTTAAACCCAATCTATCGATTGATGACTTGCTTGAACGTATACAGCTTATGATTAAGACTTGAATTATCTAGTTACCAGAAGTCAGGGGTGGTTGGTTGCAGACCTGGTTAACTATCACTTAAAGGAGTTACATTGTAGTACTCAGTGTCACACGCAGAAGACGATGTGGATAATTTCAAGAGGTGTTGTACTTCTTATACTTTTCTGGTTGGGTATAGAGTACTTATAGATTTAATCTTGCACCGTTCTTCAATCAACAACAGTGCAAGCTTAAGTAACAAATTTGGGGGATTTTACTTCATTTTCAAGTTTGGTATATCGGGTTTACTTCACCAAGTGATCACAACAATAGCCGACAGAATACGAGGTTGGTAAGTTAGCCAGAGAGTTTAAAGGTTGAGATGTAATCAGCAATTCTCACGGGATATGTAAACACACTGCAAATCTCAGCGGGATAATATTATTCCCCATTCCAAGACAAAGGTATTTTACCGTGCAAAGCAAATATTCTCAAAGTCTTCAACCTACACTCATATCCAAGACCTTGATAATACCAAGTTTTTCCTACAGATTCTTGCTTCATCTTCTCCAAACGGTTTTCCTCTCGAAGGACAAGAGGGTCATGGCTTTGTTTGGATTTCAAGATTTATGCTAAAGACAAGAACTTCTCGAGTATATTGTCCGTAACACAAAACAATGATGCTTATCGAGAGTTTCGCAACCATGCATGGGGCAAAATGGTACATCGGGACTTAGTTGACTTTGATGTTACCGATGTTAACGTTATCCTTCCAAGGGGGAAGTAGTGTAAAATACTTTACTTCTAGTCATGTCGTTTATGAAGTATACTGCATACTGTGAAGAAGAATTGAGCTGATTCTTCTCGTATGCACTCCCGAACGAATATTCCACAAGCTCTAATGAACAAGAAGTAGTTGGTCATTGGTATGGTTTGACTCTCTACAACCAATTTCGTTCTCAGCACGTCACGACAAGTAGAAGATTGTTCAAGCTAACAACCTAAGTTTCGGATCACTCAAGATAGGGACGTTAGTTTGAGGGAGGGAAGCTGATTCAAAAACTTTGCCAAAAAGGAGTCTAATGAAGAAAGCTTTTTAAGACATGTTTTACAAATCAGCATGAATTGGGGGAAGTTAATCCAACTCGTGCATACACAAAATGGTTCCTGTACTAAGTAAAGACACGAAGACTAAACTGGAGTACAAGGTTTTACAGACAAGGAGAACACGGAATGACAATCTTCAGCTTTGGAATCACGCTTATGAGACTTTATTTGCGTTGAGTATTTGTACATGGAAAGAACATTGTAAGTAATTTCGTAATGTCCACAATATTGGGGGAAAGATTGTAGCTAAAAATGGTGACAAATCTAGGAATTACAATAGTTAAGTCTATAATGTGAACCACTAGGGGACAAATAATGACAAGTCCAATAGTTGGTTCACTAGGAATCTATAATACCCCCCCTATACTTTCCATGGAGGGGTGAGGATACTCATTATCTCATAAATGTGTCTGGTGTCTGTCTCTTCTTTAGAAAAAACACACTCTTTCCTTTCTCTCTCCAATAGAAATGGCGATACTTCATTTCTATCCTCCCCGACCTACACGGATCATCTTTTACTCTAGTGAAACTTATTGTAACAACTATCCTAATTCTAACCCTATGTCAGTACCTAAATCCTAATTCTAACGTTATTAGACACTACATTGTAATACTTAAATTCAACTAGTAGGATTATGTAGCGTTTCCACCTGGTACAGTAGTAGTTCCTACTGGCATCGTAATGTTAGTTTCTTCGCTAGGTAAGCGTTATTATCATAGTTTAGCCTGGTAGGTGGCTATGTTTCCTACTGGTAGTGTACTTAGTCCTGGTAGAGTCAAATAGGAATTCCAAGATAAGATTTTAGTTAGTTAGAGATGAGGATATGCAGGAGATAAATTAGGGAGAGTCATGCATATTATTCTCACATGATTTTAAGAGATGCCGATTAGGGTTTCACTACTATAAAAAGAACCCACGGCTTCGGGAAATGGACACATTCAGAAAAACCATTCTTCCTTGTTAATTAATAGAAATCCATAGAAGGATCTTTTAGTTTTTATAGTCCTTTCTTCTTATTAGTTTGTGTCTATATTCCGCATAGACATTATCTTTTCCAAGCAAGAGTCTCTCTTGTGATTAGCTTATGATTACATAGGTTAATCACCATCCTTAACAAGCATATAAGATCTATCTAGAGTGTGGATCTCACAGTGGAATAAATAGCTTGGTGAGAAGTCTCTTCATAAGAAAGCAATATTTTCCTAGATCTAAGATCCTTTTTAGACCTCACAACCATACACCTCTCTACTCCTTTAAAATGGCAGGATCTGACAATGATAGCGATGATGCTAGTGCTCATAGTGAAGCCACCATTCCTCAACAACAACAACAAAAACATTACACACCTCATCATTAAATTACCATTACTGTCTCAAACAATAATGCAAAGTTTCCTTTATTTGAAAAAAAGGATGAGTATGAGGTCGGGCTAGAAGATGGAATACTGGATCACAAAACAAAGAAATAAACAATATCTGGAAGGTGATTCAAAATGGCAACAACTTGAAAAGGACTGGAAGAGATCGTGATGGAAGGGTCATTATTCTTCCCCCAACGACTGCAGATGAACACATTGCTGTTCAGAGGGAATCAAAGGCAAGAACTACCTTGCTTCAGTCTATTCCTGATGATCATGTGGCTGATTTCCATTATATGGATGATGCAAGGGATATATGGAATGCAGTCAAAGCTAGGTTTGGTGGAAATGCCGAATCCAAGAAGATGAGAAAGTCTATGCTGAAGCAAGAATTTTCAGAGTTCAGAATTAGTGAAGCAGAGGGATTGCACAAAGGGTATGACAGGATGCAGAAGATTCTAAGTCAGCTTAACCAACTCAAGGCCAAGCCAGAGGATGAAGATATTAATCTCAAGTTTCTAAGAGCTTTGCCTTCATCATGGTCTCAGGTAGCTTTAACCTTGAAAACCAAAGGTGGACTTGAACTTCTTTCTTTTGATGATTTGTACTACAAGTTAAAGACTCTTGAGGTAGATATCAAAGGATACTCTACTTTTTCCTCAAGCCAATCTGCAGGTCCAAGCCATTCTGCATTTGTTAGTACCACCAGTGCTAGCAAAAAGATGTCATATGCAGATAGTCCAAGCTATTCTTCATCTACCTACACTGCTCCATCAAACTCTAAGACTGGGTCTCACAGATCTGGTAATGTAATTGAAGATGTTCTTCAATCTTTTGTTGCTGATACTGAGCCAGAACAACAACTGGCTTATGAAGATTTTGAACAGATAGAAAAAATGGATCTGGAGGAGATGGACTTGAAATGGCAAATGGCTATGCTTTCTGTTAGAGTACACAAGTTTGAGCAGAAAGCTGGAAGGAAGATTGATTTTGATAAGAAGGAATCTGCTAGGTTCAACAAGAAGAAGGTCAGATGTTACAAGTGTCTTCAAAGAGGCCACTTTGCCAGAGAATGCAGGGCAAAGGGAGGAAATGACAAGCAGAGATATTCCTCATTCAAGATTCAGGAGATTGGAAAGAAGGAAGAAGATTCCAAAGCCTTGATCACTGTTGATACATTGGTTGATTGGACAGAGCATGATGGTCAGAGTGATGGAGTTATTGCTCCTAAAGAGTTTGGTATGATTGCTGGTTGTGATACTGAGGATGCAATTGAAGAAGGTGCTGCCAAGATATACAACTTGATCACTGGAGCTGATACAAAGGAAGCCAGTACTGCAGGTGATGCTGGAGAATTTGCTCTCATGGGTGTCACTTCTGAGGTACATAACTGCCCTTTTGGTTGTGATAATAAGTATAATGAACTTCAAAAGCAGCATAATGAACTTAATGAACAAAATAGTGAATATTTTATACAAGTTCAAGCTTATAAGAACTCACTTAAAACTTTGGAAAAACAAAAGAGAGTTCTTCAGAAAAATTAGTTGACACTTGAAGACAAGATTAGGGTGTTGTCTATTGAACTAGAAAATACAACTAATCTGCTAAAACATTCTGAAAGAATAAATGCTATTGCTGAGACTGCTAAGAAAGAATTACAGACAAAACTTGATAATCACTTAGTACAAAGTGAAAAGTGGAGAACCTCTACCAAAAACTTGTTCAGATTAATTGATAGTTCCATGTCTGTTAGAACAAAAGTGGGTTTGGGATTTAATAACTATATAAGTGAACATGAGTTAGGATGGGATGACTCTGCATTTAGTGTATTTACTACTAACTCTGAAGAAGTGGAAGGTAGACCTCTTTTCAATAGGTTTGCCAAAGCTGATAGTATGAAAGCTGTGCCTCCACCTCTTTCTGGAGACTACACTCCTCTATCAGATCACATTGACTTGGATGAATCACAAATGTCTTATGGTACAAAGTCCTCTACCTCTGGTGACTCTAATTCTGTGTCTAATGACTTTGTCTCTTGTGATAACAGTGACAAGTCTTCAGAGGTCAACACAAATGACTTTGCCTCTAGTGATTCTAGTGTCAAATCTTCAGAGCCCAAGTCAAATGATTCAACCTCCTGTGCATCAACTTCCAGTGTATCCACATCTGAGAATGAAGCTGAGATTGAGTCCAATGTTGGGACACCTATCCAAGAACCCATTATTGTTCCGGATTTACCTAGTTTCTCTTGTAATAGTTCTGATAAGAATGAAAACACTTCTAGGACCTCTTGTAATAAGAATGGTTATTTTAATAAAAAGGCAGGTCATTTTAGGAAAACTGCTTCATCTGTTTCTAAGTTATGTTTTGTATGTGGTAGTAGTACTCATCTTATTAAGGATTGTGATTTTTATGAGAAACAAATGGCTAATAAGACTGTTGGTAATGGGATGGGACCTGTACATAGTAGGAATAATGTTAATCATCAAAATCAGTTTGTCCCACAAGCTGTACTTCTTAGGACTGGCAAAGTATTTATTCCTGCTGCTAGACCAAACCAGGTTCCTGCTGGTAGGCCAAAACCAGTTTCTACTGGTAGGCCAAAATTAGTTTCTACTGGTGCACCAGTTTCTACTGGTGCACCAGTTTCTACTGGTGCACCAGTTTCTACTGGTAAGCAAAATAGGCCTTCTCCAGTTCATGCTGGTAGAAGAAATTCCTCTTCAGTTACTTCTGGTTGGTGGCAAAGTACTGCTAGACCTATGGCCCATTTGCCTACACCTACGAGTTCTTATTTTCAGACTTACACACCATTTGGACCTCATGTTTATTACAATCAAATGCAATATGGTGGGCTGAGATGGGCAACTGCTGTTAAGCCCTCAGCAGGTTGTTCTTGGAAAACACATAGAAAAGGTTTATACTGGGTACCCAAGAACAATAGTGGATCTCATACATCTTTATGAACAACCTTTTCAGATCCACAAGGCAGACCCATGTCATAAAAGGCTTGGGTTCCCCTTAGACACTAACTTTTCCCATGTTGTATATTGTAGGAAAATCCTTATTCAGATGCTGAAGATGAAGGAATCTTTGATAGTGGTTGTTCTAGAAGTATGACAGGTAACATGGAAAGACTGGATGACTTTCAAGAATTTCAAGGAGGCAAAGTGACTTTTGGAGGTGGTGAAGGTAGGATTACTGGAAAAGGGACAATCAGAACTCCCACATTGGATTTTGAAAATGTCTACTATGTGAAGGAACTGCAACAATTCAACTTGTTCTCCATCTCTCAGATTTGTGACAAGAAGAATAGAGTTCTCTTCACAGACACTGATTGTCTTGTGCTATCCAAGGACTTCATGCTTCCAGATGAAAGTATGGTGGTACTTAGGGTTCCAAGGAAACATAATCTTTACACCATTAACTTGAATAATCTCAGTCCCAGGGGTAATTTGGCTTGTTTAGTGGCAAAAGCCTCAGTTGATGAATCTGTGAAATGGCATAGGAGGATGGGTCATGTGAACTATAAAAACATGAACAGATTGGTAAAGGGTAACTTAGTTAGAGGACTACCCCCTAAACTTTTCAAGAATGACCATACCTGTGTTGCATGTTGTAAAGGCAAGCAACACAAAGCCTCTTATAAGGCCATTACTGCTGTGAGCTCCATTTCTGAGCCTTTGCAATTGCTTCATATGGACCTCTTTGGTCCTACATCAATTCGAAGCATTGACCACAAATATTACTGCCTTGTGATCACTGATGACTATAGCAGGTTTTGTTGGGTTTTCTTTTTAGAACATAAGGATGAGACCTATCCTATCCTTAAGGACTTTATTAATCTTGTAGAAAACCAGTTGAACAAAAAGGTAAAAGCTATAAGATGTGATAATGGTACAGAGTTTAAAAATGCTCATATTATTGAACTCTGTGGGTCAAAAGGGATAAAGAGGGATTATAGTAATGCCAGAACCCCACAGCAAAATGGGGTTGCTGAGAGGAAAAATAGAACCCTCATAGAGGCAGCTAGAACTATGTTGGCTGACTCTAAGTTACCTACTATGTTTTGGACTGAAGCAGTAAGAACTGCTTGTTATGTCTTGAATAGAGTGTTGGTAACTAGTCCTCATAATAAGACACCCTATGCCTTATTGACTGGGAACATTCCTTCAGTCAGTCATTTTAAACCCTTTGGGTGTCATGTGACCATTCTAAACACAAGTGATCATTTGGGTAAGTTTGATGGCAAGGCTGATGAAGGCTACATTGTTGGATACTCTGCAAGTAATAGAGCCTACAGGGTGTACAATGTGCCTAATAAAAGGGTAGAAGAGACTATGAATCTGAGGTATCTTGAGGAAAAACCTAATGTACAGGGTCTTGGTCATGAATGGTATTTTGACCTTGATTATTTGACTGATACTTTAGGCTATAAACGTGATAAAGCTAACCAATCTGCAGGAACACAAGTATCTTCAACTAACCTTGCAGGTATACAAGATGCTAATTCAGACTTAGAATGTGATGAACAAGTCATCATTGTCCCTTCTTATCCATCACATAATATTCAAGAGGCTAAGTCTAAAGATACTTCTGGTGATGAAGATGATGATTCTCCTATTGATTATGCTGAAGAAAATTTTCAACAGGAGCTTGCAAGGCTGAAAGGTCAGGAACATAGAGCCACCTCAGATGCACAAAATGCTAAGGAACTTCAGAAGAAATTCCTACTGGTGGTGTTCTAGTTCCTACTGGTAGTCAAACTGACTCACTATTTGATGATGAGCCTACAACAAGATTCCTCAGTCCATCAAACCTTGGAAATAATAAACCCTCACCTGGTATTTTCTCTTCTTCATCATATGATGATGAGTGTGGTACTGATCTAAACAATTTAGCATCAACTATGGAAGTCAGTCCTGTGGTAACTAAGCGAATCATTACAATTCATCCTTAATCTCTGATTATTGGGGATCATACTTCAGCTGTGCAAACGAGAAGCAAGGTCAATAAGACTACTACTGGTGAATCTGCATTTATCAGTTATATTCATGACCAGGAGAGAGACAATCATACAGACTTTCAACATTGTCTGTTTGCTTATTTTCTTTCTTAAGTTGAACTCAGAAGTGTAGCTCAAGCCCTTAAAGATCCAAGCTGGGTTGATGCTATGCAGGAAGAAATGCAACAGTTCAAGTTTCAAAATGTATGGGTTCTTGTTGATTTGCCTGAAGGTAAATATGCTATTGGGACTAAGTGGATACTCAAAAACAAGAGAGATGCCAGGGGGGTTGTTGTCAGAAACAAGGCTAGACTTGTAGCTCAAGGACACAGACAGGAGGAGGGCATTGATTATGATGAAGTCTTTGCTCCAGTTGCAAGAATAGAGGCAATCAGATTGTTTTTAGCATTTGCCTCTTACATGGGATTTATGGTTTATCAGATGGATGTTAAAAGTGCGTTTCTTTATGGAAAAATTGATGAGGAAGTATATGTCACTCAACCTAAGGGATTTGTGGATCATCAACATCCAAAGAAGGTCTACAAGGTAGTCAAAGCTCTATATGGACTTCATCAAGCACCAAGAGCTTGGTACGCAACCCTTTCTACCTTTTTGCTGAAACATGGTTACAGAAGAGGCACCATTGACAAGACTCTCTTTCTTAAGAAGCACAAAAGAGATATCATCTTGGTACAAGTTTATGTGGATGACATCATCTTTGGATCTACAAAGAAGGCCTGGTGTGATGAATTTGAGGCCTTGATGAAGGGAGAATTTGAAATGAGTGCTATGGGAGAACTTACATTCTTCCTAGGATTACAAGTTCAGCAAAGACCTGATGGAATTTTTATCAGCCAAGACAAATATGTGCAAGAGATCCTGAAGAAGTTTGATTTGGAGTGTGTCAGGACTGCCACTACACCCTATGAAGCTCCTAAGCCTAAGTCCAAGAATGAACCTGATAGTCCTGTAAATGTACATTTGTACAGATCCATGATAGGTTCACTAATGTACTTGACATCTTCAAGGCCTGACATAATGTTTGCAGTCAGTGCTTGTTCAAGGAATCAAGTCACTCCTACTACTTCCAATTTGGAAGCAGTGAAGAAGATTTTCAAGTATCTTAAAGGCCAACCTAAGTTGGGGTTATGGTACCCTAGAGAGTCACCTTTTGTGCTTGAAGCTTATAGTGACAGTGATTATGCTGGGGCAAACAAGGATAGGAAATCCACAACTGGTGGATGTCAGTTTTTGGGTAGGAGGTTGATCTCATGGCAATGCAAGAAGCAAACAATTATGGCTACCTCTTCCACTAAAGCTGAGTATGTTGCTGCTGCTAACTGTTGTGGTCAGGTACTCTGGATACAAAATCAGTTGTTAGATTATGGGTATAACTTTATGAATACCAAAATCTTTATTGATAACCAAAGTACCATATGCATAGTTAAAAACCCAGTTTTTCACCAACGGACTAAGCACATAGAAATTAGGCATCATTTCATAAGAGATGCTAATGAAAAGAAACTTATTCAAGTGCTTAAAATACATACTGATGACAATGTGGCTGATTTGTTAACCAAGGCATTTAATATCTTGTGGTTAACATTGGGATGCTCAATCCATAGATACTATGATTGAGGGGAGGATTTGAGTCTAAGGGGAGGACTGTTGTTGTACAATTTTCTAAAAAGTCGGGTTTTAAATAATTTTTTTACCACTTAGTTTTTCTTGCTACTCTCTGTTTCTCCTAGCAGTTGTATTTTTCTCCTGGTAGTTTTAGCTTTTTCTACTAGTAGTTTTAGTTCCTCTTGCTTGTCAGTAATTAGTTAATTCTGATAGTTAATTTTCCTTTCTGTATTATTGTATATGTGTGTATTGGCCTCACCTTTTGCAGACTCATGGTTCAAGAGGGTAGATTAGTCATTTTCTAGTGCTCTAGGTGGCCTTATTTTGATGACAACAAGTTCATACTGGTAGTTTAAGTGTTCCCTCTGGTGTTCCCAGAATTCCTACTGGTAGTTTCTTTTTTTTTACTGGTTGACCACTTCCTACTGGTAATGTTAATTTTCCTTCTGGTTGACTTTTCTTTGTGTTGGTTATGTCCGTTCGTGCTGGTAGATTAAATTGAGTTTTATCTTAATTAAAAGCTACCATTGAGATATTGTTGGCATTTAATTTATCAAAGGGTTTCCTACTTAAATGGATAATTACTGTTTTCTCACATTTTAACAGTTACTTTTTCAATAAAACCCTAATTTCCAAACGGTCCAATAGACATTGAGATCATTCCTATATATAAATTAAATTATCACTCTCCACCAGTATCAACTCTCATTGCGATCAACAACCAGCACAAAATCTCAACCCTATTTCAAAATCATCAATGGCCGCACTAAGATACAGGGATGAACACAACAAAGTGGGTTATTTGCAAAAACCCAAAGGCAGTGATGATTATCATCAGGTTCTTGACTTCTTGAGGGCTTCTCACATAAGGTATGCTCTCACAAATGACCCCATCATCTTTGACTCATTAGTCAAACAATTTTGGTCAACGGCTACACTCAGGTCTCCTGAGTTAGGTCCCCCAACTATTCTAGCTACTATTGATGAGACCCCCTACACCATTACTGAGGACTCAGTAAGAAGTCAACTACAATTAGCTGATGATGGTGGCATTGATGATTTACCCATTGCGGATATCTATTCTGGAATGGATAACCTTGGGTATGTCACTGAAGGCAAGTTAACATTTTACAAGAACAAGTTTTCACCTCAATGGAGGTTTTTGGTCCACACCATTCTTCACTGTCTTAGTACCAAGTCTGGTAGTTGGGATCAATTTGGTAGTTCACTTGCTGTTGCTCTTATTTGTCTATCTGATGGGAGAAAGTTTAACTGGTCTAGCTACATTTTTAAGGGGACGGTTAGTAACATAGGAAATGCTAAAAAGTTTTTAATGTATCCTAGATTTCTTCAAACCATTTTGGGTATAGAAACTAGTGTTGCAAGACAATACTGTGTGTTCAAGCTGTCTAGTAAACTTTTTGCTAATATGAAGCTCAACTTTGAGGGGCAACCTATGCCACTTTTAGCTGCTATGCTTTCCCAAGCTCAAGCAGATGAAGGTGCAGGGGTAGCTGCACAAGCTGTCCCACCACCCATACCTGCAACTATTCCTGAGACTAGGCCTGAACCTGACCAACCTTAAGACCATTTGTCTACACCCCCAAGATAACGAACTTCTGACCCTATTGCTCCTGTCTTTGAGCATGGTCAAAGTTCAGACCCAAAAATTGCTTCCTTCTCACGAGCCCATGATCATGATAATGAACCCTTCACTTCCACCAATGTGGAAGATGAACCTTTAGGAGGTTCTTTCCATGCATCTCCACCAAGGTCTACTCAAGCTCCCCCTGCAGGTCACACTTCAGGAGGTGCAGAGGACCTTATTATACTAACTGCTTTGTCCTCTGTAGTTTCTACTCTTGTGCATAAGGTAAATTCTTTGGAAACTGAGCTCAAGGCACACAAGAAGCTATTTAAGGATGTGGTAGGAAAGTTGGTCAAGAAAGTCAAAGCAATGGAGGTAAAACTCAAGCCCAAGAAAAGGAAGGTGGTTGTCAGTGATTCTGACCAAGAAGAAGGAGGAGAGCAAGCTGTGGATTTGGATGCTCTAATTGTATTGGCTAATGTAGCTATAACTGTTGATTCCAATATTCTTCCTAATGGTGCTTCTAATAATCATGCTGCTAGTTCCCATATTCCTACTGATGTTCCTACTGGTGGTGATTTTGCTCCTGCTCATTCTACATCACCATCCAGAGATCTTGTCAAGGGAAAAGGTGTTGCTAAGCCTTCTTCCCCTGTTTCAGAAAGAACTAAGAAGCAATTAGCAGATGAGAAGCTGAGTGAAATTGAAGCTGCAAGATTAGAAGCTCTTGAGAGGGAAAGATTTGAGAAAGAAAAAGCTGAAATTGCAAGACAGGATGCAATTTATGCAAAGCAGTTGGAACAAGAGGAAGAGATGTCTGCTTCTCAGAGGGAGACCAGACAAGAAGAGGTTCTTTCATCTGCAAAGCATTATTCTGATGCAGATTGGATTGACATCATGGCTCAAGTTCATGCCAATGCAGGCCTTTCTTCTGAGCTTCTGGGTGCAGATGTGAATGATGATAATTTTGCTGAGAGGATGGTTGCATTAATCAATCAAAGGAAGAGAGCATTTGCTGAACAAACGGCTAAAGAGAAGAGGGATAAACCAATGACACCTGCTCAACAAAGGGAATACATGAGAGTATTTGTCAAGAATCAGAGTACCACCATTTACTCTACTGGCTGGTCTATGAAATTTGTGAAATCCTTGACTGATGAACAACTCATAGCTGAATTTGAGAAGATCAGGATGGCTGTGGCAGATCTTAAGTCTCAAGACCTCAGAAGGACTCTGAAAAGAGCTGGTGAAGCTCTGGAAACAGACACTTCAAAGAAGCAAAAGTCTACTGAAGCTTCCATTCCATCTGTGCCTGATGTTCCCCAACCACCAGTTGTTTCTTCACCCAAATCTTCTGGCACAAGGAGGAAGTCTCTTGGCAGGGGTCGTATAACTAAGCCCAAATCTATACTTACAGAATTGGATTTAGATGCAGATGATAAGACATTCATCAAAGTTGTTTCTGATGAGGACTCTGAAGATGAAGCCCCTATTCCTTGGTCTGCTTTTGCTGGTTGGGAGGTGATCTCTACTCCTCTAGGAGAAATTAATGCTCTTTATATGATGGATCAGTCTACCAAACATTTTACCACTCTAAGGGAGATCCTTTATATGGTGGATAGACAGGATCTATTGAAGTTATATGGATTAGTGGTCAAGTACTATGAAAACTATCCTGTTGCTGGTGCTAGATTGGTGTTATGGGGTTATCTT
Source organism: Tanacetum coccineum (assembly GCA_026074375.1). Classification (NCBI taxonomy): domain Eukaryota; kingdom Viridiplantae; phylum Streptophyta; class Magnoliopsida; order Asterales; family Asteraceae; genus Tanacetum; species Tanacetum coccineum. The sequence continues at coordinate 26,539 of BQNB010050896.1, read as the reverse complement.
CAAGCGTTGATGGATTCTCAAGCAGGTGGTAAGGGTTATTTGGTTTGGAATCATCAATCTCATTGGCAGATTCAAAGTTGGAGACTGTATACTCTTTCCAATGTTCATGTCTTGGAAACTGTTTCTAGAGAGGTGTTGTACATGTTTTCAGATGTATCTTATCCTCTCTCAGTGAAGCTCATGGAAAGGATGCTAACGTACAAGTTGGACATTGAGAAGGATGTTGTGGGCAACGACATGACTACTGCTGAGCAATTGATTCGGTTCATTAAGAATTAACTTGCTGCTGCCCAAGTTTCTCCTGCTTGACCTTGGTACTCTGTAACTCTATTGTATATATTCTCACTTTTTGTTGTGTCTAAACTGTCTTTTGTTATATCACTCTCTTTTGTGTAGTTTGTCTTCAATGGTTTTCACCTTTTGGTTTAGTAACACGTGTTTTGTTAAAAGGATTTTGGCAATTGACAAGTTTTTGGTAATATGTTCAAATAAGTTTTGAGTCTTTGGTGTGCAAAGTTGTTTTTGTTTTAGGCACACATAGTCTATAAAGTAAACTATTTTCAGGGTTTGGGTGTTGGTTAACCACCACACAACAAATGGTGCTCAACTCACCATGTCTAACAGACAAGAAAGAGTTGATTCACCATGAGGGTACGGCTCTGGTGTGACTCTCAAATTAGTTAATAGCTTTAATAGTTTGCTCACAACTATAGGGTCTTTAACTCACCCATGCTTCATTTACTGAGAGTTAAATGGTTCTCAATTACCAGGCCTCTCTGGCTAGAATTAATTGTACTATGGTTTCAATTCCCAGGTCTTTTAGGCTAGAATGAATTGATATAGCTATAATGGTTTACTTAAAACCATAGGGTCACTCAACTGGCCAATGTTTGACGTACCAATTAGTTGAGATGGTTTGCAATCCACCATGGGAGCAACCCTTTCTGGGTCCCAAGGATTGCCTAGCCCACAAGTAAACGGCTGTGTGGTAAAGGCTAATAAAATCCGTTTATGGCTATGATGATTTGCCAAAAATCATTTGGGTGTTCCAATTCACCAATGATTCATGTTCTAAGAGTTAGACTGGTTACTAATTCACCAGGGTGATGTCACAATTCCACCAAAGGATTAGCTAGCCCAAGAGTAAGTAGCTACTTGGTAAAGGCTTATCAAATCTACTCATGTTGCTGCGATGGTTCCAAAGTCTGTTGCTGGTTCAAGATGTTCAAGATTTCCTGAAGGTTCTTTACTGTTGTTGACTTTTGATGTTCAAGTTCAACAAGGCTACAAAGACTTCACACTATATGGTTCTTGAAGGTGTTCTTATGAATAATCATGATGCTGCTTTCTCTAGACATTCAGCTAATATGTGCTGAATTTTCAAGTATTCAAGTCAAGACTCATGCAGATTGGATGTTACTGCAAAGTTCTTATTTCAATCCTCAAGGTTCAAGACTGAAGATCTATCTAGAAACTGGAAATTAACATAGTCAAATTCCAGTTTAAGGGAGGATTGTAAGGAATAATTGTAATACTTAAATTCTACTGGTAGGTATGTAGTTCCTACTGGTAGAGTAGTAGTTCCTACTGGCAGGTATGTAGTTCCTACTGGTAGAGTAGTAGTTCCTACTGGCAGGTATGTAGTTCCTGCTGGTAAGGTTATTATCATAGTTAGTACTGGTAGCCTATGTTTCCTACTGGTAGTGTACTTAGTCCTGATAGAGTCAAATAGGAATTCCAAGATAAGATTTTAGTTAGTTAGAGATGAGGATATGCAGGAGATAAATTAGGGAGAGTCATGCATATTATTCTCATGTGATTTTAGGAGATGCCGATTAGGGTTTCACTACTATAAAAAGAACCCACGGCTTAGGGAAATGGACACATTCAGAAAACATAATTCTCCTTGTTAATTAATAGAAATACATAGAAGGATCTTTTAGTTTTTATTAGTCCTATTCTTCTTATTAGTTATGTCTATATTTCGCATAGACATTAACTTTTCTAAGCAAGAGTCTCTCTTGTGATTAGCTTGTGATTACATAGGTTAATCACCATCCTTAACAGGCAGTAAAGATCTATCTAGAGTTGGATCCAACATAACGGGAAAAGGGGATTTTTAGCCTGAGAAACTGGCATGGTTTGGTTGGTGACTACAATCAATTCAAGGCACTTTAACCCACGCAAGCAGATAAACAAAAGATAAAAGAGCGGTCGAGCCAAATATAAGAAATTTGTATTAGCCATTATTAATCCGATTTGAAAGTTGGTTTGTTTATTTAGTGCAATGATTTTTTCTCTCGAGGCGGTATATCATTCTTAAGACTTAGGCGTTACATCATCCTAAGACCTAGACACATTAATTCTTTCAAAATTAAAGCATCCGCATAAAGCATCCTTATTTGCTGATTATAATCTATCTTAGGGATTAAAGCAATGGTGATCTTGTTAAACCCTAGCTCATAGAGACTTTACCCACTTACCGCTTAATGGCGATTTATACACCAGTAGTCCACTTGTCTAACTATCCAATGGAATCAAAATGTTATTTGTTGAATTATCTAGGTTCACCTGCTAGTCAACACGATCAATAAACCATTAGCAATATCCAATTAACTAGTTAAGCCCGAAGCGTATCCTAGACACAGATTTAGAAGGACAATATTTGTGATTCTATGATTTTAGATGTATAAATTACTATATGGAGAGTTATCTTAGACTCTAAATTTACTTGGTCTGTATCACTAGATCCAGTTGAATGATAAGTCGCATACAAAATCGCGTAAACAAGTATAAATTGATAAACATAAACAAGCATCCAACGATAAATCAAGAAATAGAGATAAATAAATACTAAACATTTAGATCTTCATAATAATGGCTAACAACCGAAGGTATTAGCCTTCAAACGTCATAATGAATACAAAAACAATTATTTAGCCAAGGTAAACTAACCGAGTTAAAGAATGATACCAAAAATTGAACGATTACTAAAGTATATAGAATTACACGTTGTCTTCTACGGAATTGATAGCGTTGCTCGACCTCTTCTGCTCTTTTTCTCTTCTGAAAATCGACTTTTATGGTTTAGGTATCGAGAATATGATTTAGCACACCTAAAACTTGTTTTTGAGTTTTCTATTTATAAGGTCGGGAAGTCGGTTCGATACGCCATATCCAAGGATTGGATATGACGTATTGGGGATTTATTGGAGTTGGGACCACGTTTGATATCTTCTAGAATATTCGCATACTATATCTTCGATACAGCGTACTGAGATCTTCTGGATACGGCGTATTGAGCTTCATTCCTCTGTGGTCTTTGGTGATATCTTCCTTGATGGATACAGCGTATTGGTGTCTAGAATAATAATCTTCAAAATATCTTCATTTAAGCTCCAAAATGCGCGCATTTTTCTAAAATTCACCAAGTACTCCATAATTACTGCAATTCTAAAATATAAACGATTAAGTAACAATTCTTTTCAATAACTATACAAAATGGGTTAATAACATGCGATAAATGATACTATAAAATAGACGTTATTTAATGTTATCAAATTTCCCCCCACTTGGATCCTACTTGTCCTCAAGTAGCCTTTAGAAGTTTATAAAAATGTATCCCTAAGGATATTTTTCGTTAAAGCATTTATTCGATTTATTACAAGTACACAACCAAACACCTCACGAAATTGAAAGATGAAAATACTCAAATCACTCAACTAATCTATGTGGTAACATATAACTAATTCGCTCAATTGCTCGGTCGTGACGAGTATTCTATCATTAGCTTGGCAAGGATACACATCTCCTCCACTAAAGCCAAGGAGTAACAAGTTTATAAAGGTAAATATGATTTTTTGTATGGAAAGGCTTACGGTTGATCATTCTACAATATTTCACCAGAAGTACCATTCCAACAAGGCAGCTGAAACACACATACACGGCTGTAACGACGGAATGGACATGTGTGTTCGATCACATCCCAATTCGAATTTAACCAACGGTTAGGATGAAGAATGATATAGGGTAGGAACCTTCTAACTTTCACCAAAAGTCGTATACCAACGAGGCAGCTAAGACATGCATACATGGACATAACGATGGAATAGACATGCACGCTCGAACAAGTCCTCATTCGCGTAAAACCAGCAGCTAATCATTAGGTGAGAGGTGTAACACCCCCAAAGATATAACAACGCAGCGGAAAACCACTTTGGGGTGCTACTTCATAATACACAGCGCTAGATACAAGAGAACGACCTCTAAGTGTCGTTTAAAATGTCCCATAATTTCATCACAATGAAAAGCTTGAATGTATAGACTCCAATGCACTTCAAGAAATCCGAGCATATAATTTACCTGAGAAAAACATGCTTAAAAAGGTCAACATAAAGTTGGTGAGTTCATAGGTTTGTTTAGATATAAATGATAAACCAAAGGTTTCCAATCATGTGTATGACCATTTAATTCCTTAAATGTCCTTCCAAAATATTTGTATGATTTTTAGAAATCAAACTGTTGTAAAGCCTGCATGATCGTTTCAAACCTTGTATGTTCCCCAAAATGTATGTATGAATATCACAATTCAAAAAAATTGTAAAATATGCATGACCATTTAAAATCCCCAAATAGTCACAAAGATATACGTATGAAGGTTGGACCGCGATTGTACCAGAGTATGCATGATAATTAAATATTATCACAAAATATTCCAAGTAAGTATTGCCACTTTATTCAAGGCACAGCAAATATTCACGTGTGTATAACCCCATGATTACGATTACTCCAAGTTCATGAAACTAAGGCGCTAACATAAACAATGGCCATGTGCTTACCTCGGATGTCCCCACCTGGACACCCTCAGCACTGAATTACTTGACGTGTGCCTACACCGGATGTCCTCCCTGGACACTCTCAGCATTGAATTACATGATGTGTGCCTACACCGGATGTCCTCCCTGGACACCCTCAGCATTGAATTACATGACGTGTGCCTACACCGGATGTCCTCCCTGGACACCCTCAGCATTGAATTACATTGTAACATACAACCGAAGCTAATCCAGAATCATAAAATATAGTATGCGTTTACGTTCAAAAACTAAACCAGGTATTGTATCTCCTCGCGAGATGTATAAATGAGTATATAAACCAGACAGGTAATCAACCATGTAAATGCGTTTGTAAACATGTATGCAAACGAGTTGTAAATGAGCATGTAACGAGTTTAAATCGAACACGTAAGTTGAATTTGTCAACAGCATGTTCTCACCCAAAGATATAAAACTATCATTGTTAACGTGGGGCTATGAACTCACCTTGATGTTGATGAACCGTATTGATAGGTAGGCATCTACTTCACATTGATGATTGAAGATCGATTGACGATAGGCATCTATTATGCACAATAGAAAGGAAGACGAAGCTGCCTGACCGCGAAGATGCAGCTTAATTAAAAAAATAAACAAAAAACAAAAAAAAAATAAATTAGGCTAGTCCCGCTTTGCCTAGGATAATGTGTTGGGTTTCCTGTGATTGTTAGTCAATGCGACCGCGTTGGTAAAGTTTTAGATTTAACGTTGTAATGGTTTGGTGGTTGGTTAAATAAATACATTGAAATATTCCAAAGTGTGTAATATAATATAATATATATATTACATATGAAAAATAAAACCATTGTATATCTCGTACCGCGGAATTAATAATAAAAGACAGACAACTCAAGGGATTATGTGGAAATGTATAATACTTGCAAGTATTATATAATAAAGTGAGAAGTAAATAATTAAAACAATATTTCGACAAAACTTCAATTTAATTATTTAAAAGTCCCTTGTAGACCACCCGTCTTGGAAGTTATAAAATTTAAACACACGGACGTTTGTAAAACTTTTACATTTGTTATGGTGGGTTACCTTATAGCTGAGAATTTATAAAATTAAAATAATATTTTATAAACTTATATTTCGTTTACCTCGATAATTGGTCGCGTCTTTAATTGGTTATCTCATGTAAAAGTATTAGTTTTTCGTTCGTTGTCAGGTTATTGTATATTACCATTTAATATATCTTAGAAACAATAATCTTAATTCTTTTATCGGTTCTATAAAATAATAGAGTTTTAGTGAATCGTAAATATAGGTAAAATTATATAAATTTCCATCTTGAATTCTCCGTGTATATAACATTTCCATTTTCGCAAAACTCGAAGTTTGCCTATATTCATATAATGTTGGAATTGTTTACGTGTTAATATTTCAAACACTCAGTTTTCTAGATTATAATTATCTATGTTGCAAGTATTCACGTTTCTTTTTCCAACTCCCGCGTTTTTCAGATATGACATATATATTCACGTTATTATATCGAAACTCACAAAATAATAAATATTGTATTTATATAACCATTAACCACCCTTTTGTTCCGATTTATACTTTATAAATCTCGTTAAAATTTTATATTCATAAAATTTTAAGATATATTTATTGTTAATTCATTTTAACCCAAACACACCCTTTCGGTAAATATGCTCACCCAAACACGCTCTTAGTGCGACACTGCTAAGCCAAACGCCCCTATTGCTGCCACTATACCAAACGCACCCTATTTTGTGCCCGCTGTCCCAAACACCCCCTTATAATAACCTAAACCATACGCACCCTCTTTGGTTATTCTACGCAGCCAAACATCCCTTAGTTATGTTAATACAACCAAACACACCCTAATCCGACACCCTCCCCGCTGTCCACAGCCAAACCCGACGCACACCCCGGCTGTTTCGACAGCCAAACCCGACAACCCTTGTCCCCCGGCTGTCCCGGCTGTCCCCGCAGCCAACCCGACCCAAACCAACAAACAAACACGACACACCCTCTCCGTTAACCCACAAACCAACGCACCCTTGCGGCTGTGAACCCACAACCCGTCACCCTCCCCCGGCTGTCCCGAGTCAAACTCGACACCCCGGCTTCTTTTGTTGCAACCCTACCCGACACGAACACTCCCCCGGCTGTCCCGACAGCCTACCAACCCACACCCGCCCCGGCTGTTTTGACAGCCCAAACCCGAACGCACCCTCATGGGTTGAGACTGTCAACCCAACGCACCCCTTTCGGTGGTGGCTGCTCCGAAACCCGCACCCCTTTTGATGTTTATTAATAACCAACGCACCCTCTTGGTGCTTGATAGAACCACACGCACCCTTTTTGGTGGTGCACGACGGTGATGGCAGCGAGGATGGCCTCGGTGGTGGATGGTGTAGGCGATGGTGGTGGTATGATGCGAAGGTGGTGCGGCTGTGGTGATGGGGTGCGTGGCGGCTGTGATGATGGTGATGATGATAAAAGTGGTGGTGTTATGGTGGCGTCGATGGGGAGGCAGTCGGAGGAGAGAGACGGCGCGTGGAGGCGCGTGTTTGTGAGGATCGGGTAGATCCGGTGATGCGGATCACTTTTGGTCTTGGCCGAAAAAGTCCTCCGGCGGCGGCGATGGCCAGAATCCGGCCGGAGAAGATGACCGGAGGTGGTCGGAGGGTGGTGGCCGACGGCCGGAATATTTGAGAGAGAAAGAGGAGTATTGTGTGTGTTTATATTTGTATAAATGAAATAAATATATATAATTTTATATATATATTAAAACTATAAATCAAAAGTGACAAGTTGAAATAGTCCAGGGTTCGTTTTGTAACTTTTTAGTAAAACTTCGATACGTATCGGTTTGGGACTCGTTTGAAGGACTTAACAGATGATTCAACTCTTGAAACTTGCGCCATTGTTTTCCGAATTTCATCACTTTTTTTCTGATAAAAATGAGTATTTACTTGATATGTTTCATAAAATATTTTATACATTTAATTAAACTATCTGTTATTCTTTTTGTGAAACCGGTTTGCCTTGTTCCGAAATAAAATTGGTTTTCAACTCGGAATTTGCGTTTCGCAAAGCTTTTAATTATAAGTATGACTATCATTATTTAATATTTTTATTATAATAAAATAGCTGATAATTTAAAAACAAATTTAAATTGTTTTTGTGTCGTCCGCGTTGTATATTGTTCGAAAAAGTTGGCGGTGTGTTTTAGCCTTTTCTGGCTCGTTGCCAGGTCTGGGCAAAACTGAAAAGTTGTCAGAATGTCGTTTCACATCGATTTGCTTTAGGTCCGAGCTGGTGAAAACGTGATTTAGATGGTGCGATTTGTAAGTCAAGCCAGACCTAAAAGTCAAAGGGTAAAATAATTATCTAAAAATCCGAAAATTCTCGGATGTTACATTTAACGCTTGATTTTAGTGCAACTCGAGCTTCAAGTCAATGTTTATCCCGAGCTTTAAATTCTATCTTCTAATTTTATAGAATTCATTTTATAATTTTTAGTCGATTCAGTAAAAATCGGTCGCTTTAAATATTCGCGAGTCGAGCTTTGGATTTTTATTCGTTCTAGCAATCGAAAAATCAACAATTCTATATTTTAGCTTCGAGAGCTTAATTATTTTAGTTTAGAACTTTTTTTTTACTTTTATCCGCGTTTGGCCGAAACCGCGTCAAAATAGTGTTTATACAATTTATAACGAGTTAATTCAATGTTTGGAACCGAGATTTAAGTGATACAAAGATTTAGAAAAAATAATAAAAAAAAAAAATATAAACCAAACACTCCCCCTTGTTGACTCCAACAATAAGCTAAACCAAACACCCTCTTATTACCCTTTTTACTCCTACAAAACATGAAACCAAACACCCCTTTTATAAAACTTTGTTTACCCATTAACTAACAAAAAAAACCCATAGCCCATGTGTTTAAAGCTTAAACCCATCATTTTTTATATATATAAGCCAAAACCCTAAACACTATAGATAAACATTCTCCATTAAATAAAATATGCTATTCATCTCCATCTCCCTTACTGTTGTTTTTCGTGATCAACACAACAAAAAAACCACCTATCTCATCACTAAAATTTAATACTCACTCTATTCACTCTTAATTGCATTCATTCATAAACCCATCAACTCTTTTAAATAAACAATACCAATGCTTCAAGTTTCCTCACGTTTTTTAATTTCTTGATTTTTAATTTGATGGTTTTGATCAATTGGTGTATAATTAGGTGTTGCAAGGGTTCAAGATTTAAGTGTTTTCTAACTAGGTTTGGTGAAACAATCAAGAATTTTGGGTCTTTGGTTTTGGGTTTGTGGGGTTTGGCAAGTCAAGAAACATAAGGGTTTATGTGTTTTGATCTTCTAATTATTGTTTTTTTTTTTTTTTTTTTTTACATTGTATCTTTGTAAGTATCCTAGTTAATTTTTGTGTTGATTTGATTACATATTGTATACATGTATTTGATCTTATATCGAGAATCCATAGATTGTGTTGCATGTCGTGTTTTGAGGTAGATTGTTGGTTTGAGGTATTAGTGGAAGGAGATAGGCTAGCTAGGAGTATTTGTGAAGTTGTTGTGGTGAGAAAATAGCGTTTGGATGTGTTTTGAAACGGGTCCGTTAAGCAGAAATTACGAGTCGGGTTTGGGTGAGTCAAAGTTTTTAAACACTGAAATTACTTTTAGAATTATGATAGAGGACGTTCCAAGCTTCGTTTTGATATAAGGTACGACCCGTAACTCTCAAAAACGAAGATTTGGCGGCCAATTGAAGTTGAGAAAATTATAAAAATTCCAATCAGCACTATATAAAAAAATGTAGTTCCTGCAAAACATCGAAAGGGCATTTTTGTTATTTTCTGGTCCGTTTCGGCCTTCGGCCAAAACCTGAAAGTTGTTCAGAAGGCCGTTTTACTTTTTCTCGAGGCTAACTATGTCTAAAAATGCCTAATGACGGGTCTAAAACTAAAAGTAAATCTGCGTTTTTTTTTAAAAAGAGGTAAGTTACTGCAGAAACTTGCAGGGGTATTTTTGTTATTTTTTGTCGAGTTTTGGGTCTCGGCTAAAACTAAAAATTTGTCCGAAACGTCGTTTTACATCAAAATGCTTTAGAGTCCGAGTCATGAAAACGTAATTAAGCGGGTCGAAAAGCTTAAAAATAAGTTCTGCGTTTTTCTTTTTTTTTATTTTACATCAGCTAAAGGGTATTTTCGTCATTTTCTGTCGAGTTTCGGGTCTCGGGTAAAACTAAAAAATTGCTCATTATGTCGTTTTACCTTTTCGTGAGGCTAGTTAGTTCTAAAAGTGGCTTTCGAACGGCTTCAATTTTTGAGAGTCTTATGTCCTAGTTTGTAATATGTAGTCAAAACTTAGGGAAAAAAACTTATATTTTAAAAAGTTAAAGATGGCGAAATTTTTATAAAGGGTCAATTATTGTTAGAGAAAATGGTTAGGCGTAAAATACCTTAACCAAAACTAAACGGCAACTAAAAAGTAGACATACACTCGTAGGTCGTGTCAAAAATCATAATCTTTTAAAACGGGTCAAAATGGGTAATTTTTCATTAAAATTTTATATAGTCGGAACGGGTTAAAATGTAATTAAAATCTTAAGACGTAACACTTAGTGCGTATAAGTAAGTAAGTTTGGCGCGCACATGGATTCTACGATATAAGATTTGCATGTATGTCGGAAAATATATATATTTATACTTATGCAAAATATGCATTTTCTTATAATTATATTTTCTTATACGCGGACCACTATTATTATAGGTCGCGGTTGAGATCGTTGTTGTCATTCTTCTTCTCTTGTTGATTTTCTTGATCGATACTCCAGTTTACGGTGAGTTTCTCACATTCCCCTTTTTACATGTTTTAAATGTTTTAGGGTGGAAAGCATGATGTGTCGTTGTTATGCAATTACTTTTAAGTAATTAAACCTTATGAGCATATTTGAACACGAACTTGTCTTGAACATATGGAACTTTATTTGAAATTGTTGAACTTTAGAAACGTGTTGAACTTTGAACTTTGAGCTTGATATGTATGTTGTTTGATGCTTGGAACCCGCCATTACTTTTAACTCATTATCCCCCTCATCGGGATTGAGACGTTAGTACTTATGGATAGCGCTATTAGGAGATTAGCCCCTCCTCACTCCCCGCACAAGGGTGCATAGTACTAAGTGTTTGTGCCACACTATACAACTGGAACTTGATTGGATGTTTGGAACGGTTAGGCTGAATACGTTTAAGTAGTGCCTCGCATAAACACTATAGCATACATATACATTGATTTATATTACGTTACTTTGGGTAACAAAAACTGTCATTGGAAATTTGAATCAGTTTGGATTAACGACTTGTTTTGGCAACTTGATATTGAATTGGAAAATATGTCTTGGACATCTACTTATTTTTTTTATTAAAACTACATTTTGTGTACATAATCTTGAGAGCTCACCAACTATTTCGATAGTTGACCGTTTTTATCATGCTTTTCAGGTGACATTCCTAAGGTGGAAACTTAGTGTGGTTGCATTTGAACTCGTTCAAGATGTCTATTTTCTTCCAAGTTATTGTCTTTTGGGTAGTCCATGTTTGGAAGAAAAACAACTATGTTGACTTTTTGTACTTTTAAACTTATACCTTGAAATGTTGTAATACGGATAACTTTCTTTTATCTCAATCATGTATGGTGTTTTATCTATCACCTTGTGTGAAGTTTATTAATATGTTACACCTCGCGGTTCCGCCTTGGTAGGGTGTGACACCATGCGAGTGTAAACAATTAATGGGAAGAAATACATCTTAGTCATCGTTGATGACTATTCTAGGTTTACTTGGGTCAAGTTTTTTAGATCGTAAGATGAATCCCTATAGTTCGTCATCAACTTTCTGAAGGAAATACAAGTCGGTCTCAACAAAACTATCAGATACATCCGTACCGATAATGGCACCGAATTTTTCAATCAAATTCTGACTAAATATTATGAAAGTGTTGGCATTTTTCACCAAAAATCAATTCCAAGGACTCCACAGCAGAACGGCATTGTCGAAAGACAGAATCGTACTCTTGTGGAGGCTGCTAGGACAATGCTGATATTTTCCAAGGCTCTAATGTTTCTATGGGCAGAAGCTGTTGCTACTGCTTGTTACACCCAAAATCGTTCCCTCATTCACACTCGTCATAACAAAACTCCATACGAGCTGGTGCATGATAAGAAGCCTGACCTTACTTTTTTCTGAGTCTTTGGTGCTCTTTGTTACCCTACAAATGACAGCGAGGATCTTGGAAAATTGCAACCAATAGCTGATATTGGAATTTTTGTTGGTTATGCTCCCAGCAGGAAGGGTTATCGAATCTACAACAAAAGAACCCAAAAAATCATGGAAACTATTCACGTTCAATTCGATGAGCTGTCTGAGCTAATGGCTCCTGTGCAACTCAGTACAGGACCCGCACCTACGTTTCTGACGCCTGGACAGATAAGTTCAGGGCTCGTACCTAATCTGGTCCCTGCAGCACCTTATGTACCCCCACCCCCAAAGATAAAGACTGAGAGATCTTATTTAACGTATGTTTCGATGATATACCTAGAACCTCCGTGTTAAAAGACCGGTTTCTCCTGTCACGTTTCCTTTCTAGTCAATTCAGTCGGTCTCCCTTTTTCTTCTACCATTGATTAAGAATGCACATTCTCCAAGTCATTCACCGTCATCTTCGGCATTACAATCTCCAAGTTCACATCAAGGTGTTGCTGTTGGATCTACTATCATTGCAGATAATCCTTTTTCTTCTGTTGACAACAATCCCTTCGTAAACGTGTTTGCTCCGGAACCAAGTTCTGAAGCATCATCATCTGGAGATGTTTGTTCAGCGGAATCAACTCATGTGTCTCAACCACATCATCATCTTGGGAAATAGAGCAAGGATCACCCGCTTGATAATGTTATTGGCAATCCCTCTCGACCGGTATCTACCGGAAAACGACTTACAACAGATGCCTTGTGGTGCTTGTATAACTCTATACTGGATGAGGACCCCTTAGGGATTCCAGTTGACCAGACATGGTTTCAGAGTATGGTCGGCTCCCTAATGTACCTCACTGCCGGCAGACCCGAACTGGTATTCGCTGTATGCATGTGTGCTAGGTATCAGGCATCGCCTACCAAAAAGTACCTTGAAGCACTTAAACGGGTCTTTCGGTATCTCAGAGGAACCATTAATTAGGGTCTTTGGTATCCAAAAGACACCGCTATGGCACTAACGGCCTATGCAGATGCGGACCATGCAGGTTGTTAAGATACACGAAGAAGTACGTCAGGAAGTTCTCAGTTCCTTGGAGATAAATTAGTCAGCTGGTCATCAAAGAAACAGAAGAGCATTGCAATCTCGACCACAGAGGCTGAATACATTATCATTTCTAGATGCTATGCTCAGATACTTTGGAGGAGGTCACAGCTGACAGACTACGGTTTTGCCTTCAATAAGATTCCCCTTTATTGTGATAACCGCAGTGTTATTGCTCTTTGCTGCAACAATGTACAGCACTTCAGGTCCAAGCACATTGACATCCGACACCATTTCATTCGAGAGCAGGTTGAAAAGGGCGTGGTTGAATTGTACTTCGTGACGATGGATTATCAGCTTGCGAACATATTCACCAAGGCATTACCAAGAGAGCGGTTCGAATTTCTACTCCCGCGACTTGGTATGAAGAGTATGACTCCGGAAACCCTTAAACGTCTTCAGGAAGGAGAAGAGGAGTAAAGGATGGTCTTCATATATCCTATGTATATTTGTATATATTTAAACACAAAAACAAAATACAAAAATATAAAACCTATAAAAACCATAAAAATAAAAAAATAGAAAATACCAAAAATATTTTTCCAAGAACATGATCTTCTGTATTCGATAACATTTACGAAACTAGATAATAGTCATTTAATAATGCACAGGCCTTTAATGAGTTCGAAAAGGGAAGTGTTTTTTTTTGTCCAATTTTTTTTTTTTCTTTTCTCTGTAGTCATCAAACTTTATCATTTGCTTGTTCGTTTTTCATAAAACTGTTTTAAAACATGTCTTAATGGCTTGCAGTTATTTCCGACTGCAACCCGCTTTTCAATTTGAGGAAAGCATGTCGCCAAAAAGACAGTTGTTCCTAACAACGGGTAATTAATTTTTCCCGGGCACGGATTACTTAATATCCGTGCATCCAAGGATTAATGTACGTTTCAGTGCATTCTTTCTTAACCGGAAGAGAAGTCTTCCTTTTATAACCAAATAATTTTCTTCTTAATTGATTCTTCAAAAAATTATTTGTGTTGTTTGAAAATTCATCAGACTTGGATTTTTTTTTCAAAAGTTTGACACTCAATCAACGACTATAACTCTTTCGATAGAAAACGGTTCATTGATTGAGGAGGAGAGTGTTTTCAAATTTATGACATCTAACGGGCATCTTAATTCATTAAATAATTAATTGGTAAAAGGTTTTTGTATTTAACGGGGTTAAAGTTTGAAGGGGAGTTAAATTTATTTTAACTCAAAAGGCTAAAATTGTCAATCATTTATGAGTATATGGACTTATGTGCAGTTTGCTAAATGTTTCCTAGGCTTATATGACTATAAGGACCATTTGTGCCTCTTCTGAAACTTGTCTAATCCTTGGTAATACTCTAATCCTTTATGAGAAAGAATTAGGAAGTAAAGGGACCAAATTTTCCAAATTGTGAAACTATTAATGGTATAAATAGGAATAGCAACTCGAGGGTGGTCAAACTTTCAACAAATCCAGTCAAACTCTTTCTCTTTAAAAACCATACCCGCAACTCGCTAGTTTGAGATTTTTAGTGATTCATGATTTCTATGGTTAATCATGCTAAGGTACCTATTGTTTTATGATCTCTATCTTGTAAACATCTTAAATCTAAAACATGGTAGCCTAAATCACTATGAATCGTTAATAATCAATGAGTTCGACTTGTTTTATGATCTAAATCGTTAACTATGTTTGGAATGATGTTTTTATTGCTGGGTCAGGGTTAGATTGTATCAATAACGCCTCGTTAGTGTTTTAATTGAACCCCCTTGATGGTGTGTTTTCTAAGCTTTAAATTTATTATACTAGAAATAATGATTTTTACTAAAACACAACACTCGGGAAGTATACCTGTTCGTGTATAGTATAGCTTTAGGTAAGTCTAGATCGTTCCACGGGAATTGAAGTTTTCACAGTTTGTAATTAAGGTGCTAAGGCTAAGATGATTGTCACTTATCAAATTAACCAAGACGGGCATATATCGAATACTGCAAAGAAAGCAATAAAAGGATGATTCAAGCAAATGATTAAGGTATGTTTGTTTAAGCAATGATCACTTAGATAATGATGTGTTTGGAATAGTGTTTATAAGTTTAGAAAATAAAGTTATCACATGTTATAAATCCTTACGGCCTTTAAATTTTAACAAGTGAGTATATCGATTAATAAAATAAATCCTTTCGCCTTTATAAGTTATTTATTAACCAATATATAGATGGAAGATAGCACACATGTATAAAAGAACCCCTTTCGGCCTATATTTCTTCTCGTATAAAATTGTTTTACCAATTCAACACATATCAAACGCTCCATATCCAAGATCAACATATGCCCTAACAAACATAAGATTAATTATCCATGATCAGGAGTAACAAAAACACATAACATTCATCATGGATTCAACAATGATTATATTCAAAAGAGTAACAAGATTCATACCAATTCTAAGAACAAAGTATGGTGATTTCACAAGAATTTCCCAAGAACACTTTATTATATTCAAAGCAAAATCTGGAAACTATGAACAATTCCGTCACAATCGCTTATAGATTCGAAATAACACTACAACTATGCCTCTTCGATGGATTAAAAACGAGAAAAATGAAGAAACTTCACAAAAGGACTATCAACTTCTTCAAGAACTTTGATTCTAATGGTGGTGATGATTTATGTTATCAAGGTGGTTTGGATCAAAGGTTCTTAGGCCTTTATCAGCAAAAACACCCCTTCTAATGGTTCCAAACGAAATGGGAACTTTGTATGTGAGTTGTGAGGCAAAGGGGCTTTATATAGGCTTTTTCGGGGCAATGTTGCTGGCGCAATTAGAAAATGTGAGCGACTTGGGGTGTTATGCGATCACATTTAATGGCTTTTATTAGTCTGCGCTAGAAGTTATGGCGCACTTTACAAATTAGGTGGGTGCGTTTTGAGGAGTTAATGTTGGTGCATTTATTAGACTTTAATTCTTCAGACTTTGGAAAAAAATGCGGCGCACTTACAAATAAGTGCGGTGGTCTTTGTCTTCAAAGGAAAGTGCGGCGCACAATGTTACAAAAGCGGCGCACATCTTGAACTTTAGATAGAAATCTTTTCTTTTCTTTGTATTCGCCTCTCAAAGTGTATAAATTCTTCAGCTTGGGTTTGTAGTGTCTTCAAGTGAACGTATAATCAATTTAAGCTATTTAAGTATCAAAAGTTCACGAGAAATGAGAAAATATACATAAATAACGCCATAGAAATATGTATAATTTGGGCGTTATTAAATCCCTCCATACTTGGCTTATTTCTTGCCCTTAGGTAATTAAAGCGAGAAAACAAGATCATTTATCGTAACGCGTGGGGGAAGGGGAAAAAAAGGGAGAAAAAATATTTTCGCTTAACAGTGTTACTAGTTTTATAATCTTTTCAGCATATCGACATATAATTGAGAACCTCTCATAAGGAAAGTGTTTGTTTTTTGAATTCACACGTTGTCACTAGATAGGGTTTTATTTTGTGAAGTCTTCATAATGCCCAGACTATCTAGGTCGCTATCATATGCTTGTACTTGACACATAAACATGCCTGTTGCTGCATGAGCACCTAGACAAAAATCTCAAAGAGGCAAAACATAAAAATGATGAGGGTGAATAGCAGATACTAGATTCCATGTGCCAGAACTTTGCCTTATACTTTAAACTTTTATTTCTTTCCTTTTCTCTTTTTTTTCCTTAAAGATTTCTTTTTATTCCAGATACTGCGATAACTAAGGCTGGCACACAACTTCTTCTTCATTGGGCACATTTTTCTTGCTCTTGGGATACATTGGGGATCTCAACACTAAAAGCGAGTGCTGCAGATACATGATTACATAGGGATTCATTTCACCTTTCGATGTTTTAATAGGGCGGTCTTTTTGATTTTATTGTTAACGATAATAGAAGGTGGTGGATCTTTTTGAATTTTCGGATGATCATCAGACTTTCCACTCCCGGTGAATACGACATTCACATGCTCGGTGTGAGCTTGAGGAGGAGGAGGAGGGTCAGTCCTATTGGTTTGTTCTAAAGAGAGGTTTTGAGACTTCTCCCACTCATCTATTTTTATTTCCATGTTTATAAAGATAGTTTGGAAATTCCTTTCATTTTGCTTCATCTTTAAAATCATATCGTTAATATTGTTTTTGACAAACATATTTGAAACTCTTTGATCATCCAAGAATTTAGTCATTAATTTTTCGAAATCTGTTTTAGATTGAGGTTCTTGGTCGATAGGTTTAGACACTTTGTTAGGTAAAACACCGGTGGTTTTACCATCGTCTCTAGCAAAAAGTTTCCAATGAGGAGTTCTCATGCTATGGATACATCTTTTGAAATCTTCAAGATCATTTCTTACATCATTGTTTAATTCTGTGAGCGATTTCTCAGAATCATTAGGATTATGAAGGGATTGGGGAGAATACGAATCCTGAGAATTTCGGTTTTGATATCCTTCAGATTGGATGGAATTTACTTCATGACGTTCACACATCGGCGTGTCATCGTTCAGGTGGTTTTTAGAAGTGTTTCCCTCTCTAAGCTCATTGTATTTGTTACGTATATCTTGCAATTCTTCATTTAAACTTATAATTTGAGAATCCATAGCCTTTAATTTTTCCATAAATCGAGAATTATCAGTATTACTATCACTTCCATCGGCGAAGGAAACAAATTTTCGATGATGTTCGTTTTGAGATTTAGTGGACCAATCAAGGTTGAAAAGGACTTTGTCCTCGAGAAATTGAAAAGCTTGATTTGGAGTTTTGTAGAGGAAGATTCCTCCGGCTGTTACGTCCAGGATTCCTTGAGTGGGTTCGTCTAGACCGTGATAGAATATTTGAATAATAGCTCCTTTGGTCAGACCGTGCCCATGACATTTTCGAAGCATGCTCTTCAGTCGTAACCAAGCGTCGGTTAGACTTTCACATACGAGTTGAGAGAAATTTCTGATTTCAAGTAAAAGACGGTTAAATAACGAAGGTGGAAAGAATCTGTTTATAAAAGCTTTTCTCATTTGTTCCCACGATGTTATAGACTCTTCATTAAGTTCGTTAAACCAGGTTTTAGCTTCATCGCACAAGGAAAAGGGAAATATCAAAAGCTTGACAGCTTCACTTTGAGTTTTACCATATTTGAACATGTCGCAGATTGCGAGGAATTCACGGATGTGGTCATGCGGATCGGCCCGCAGATAACCATCGAATTTATTTTCCCGAATCATATTTAAGTGAGTATTATTGATAACAAAGTTGTCATCAACATCGAGTTGAATAATGGCAGAATTAGGAGTCGGTGCTACAGTCTTAGCACTTTCCCACATAGGCTGATCATCAGGATCGAGAATTATTTGTTTGGGTTCGACATCCTCTTCAGGTATATTTATAACGACAAAGTCATTTACGGAGTGCTGAGCTGAAGATTTTAATGATTCGATCTCGATGACTTCTTTTTGGGTAGTTTTAATCTTATAAGTCCTTGTTTTTAAACTTTCATTTAATTTATATATTAGATTTACAAGTTGTTTTCCATAATATCGGGGATTTATACATATGTTAAGCATTTTGCAAAAAGACATTTATATATATATAATTAAGGTTAATAGGATAATATTCAAAATAAAGTAAATTATTTTCATTTTTTTATAGATTTATAAATTAGATATATTTTAATTTAATTATATATAGCAAATAAGGATAAATAAATAAAAGATTTTTTTTTTGAAAAAGTGCGGCGTACTTTAGGAAAAGTGCGCCGGCTTTTCTGGAAATTTTATGTTTTTTTTCGAATATTATGAGAAACTAGATAATTACAAACACACAAGGCATAAAATAAAATATAATTTCAAATGATTATAGAACCTAAGACTAGCAGATTGGGGGGTTTTGGTTTTGGTTTTTGAAATAAGATTCTGTTTATAAAACTTTGAAAGTGCGACGTACTTCCTGGGTTTTCAGGAAAACCAACACACAAATATAATGTGCGGCGTACTTCCTGGAAAAAAATGATTTTTGGCTTCCGTTTGTCAGAAAACGGTACGACGAGTTTGAAAATTTTATGAAACAAAATAGCACCAAAAACAAGAAACAAACTGATAACAACTTACACAATTCCCCGGCAACGGCGCTAAATTTGATGTGTGTTTTCCAAGCTTTAAATTTATAATACTAGAAATACCGATTTTACTAAAAACACAACACTAACCGGGCGCCAAAACTTGATGGAGTGTTTTCCCAAGCTTTAAATTTAAAATAACTAATAAAATACCTGGATTTTTTACTAAAAACACACATTCGGAGACAGTATAATAAACCCTAATTCGATAGTGTAAAATAGGATTAGTAAGTCAGGTCTTATCCACAGGATTTAACTTTGTCACAGTATTGTAATTAAGATTGTGCAAAGGATAATAAGATATCACGATCAAATTAACCCAAATCTTGCATATATCGAAATTTTGTGGAAAGAAAGCAATTCAGCAAATTAATTAAATATGTTTTTTAGGCATGATTATTTATAAAGTGTTTATAAGTAAAGGATAATAAAGATAACCCCCTCACACAAGTTACATAATCCTTTCGTCTATAAATATAACGCTGATTATTTCGATTTTAATAACAACAAATCCTTTCGGCCTTTATAAGTTATTATAACTAATATATTAAGTGGAATGATTAAACACATATATAAAAGAACCCTTTCGGCTAATTCATGTATAAAATATGTTTTAACGATTCAATAACCACATATCAAACGCTCCATATCAAGATCACAAAAATGCCCAAATACAAACAGAAGAATCCAACTCCATAAACAAGATGTAATAAAACACATTAGAAAACTCAAACAATTGAAATAATAAACATATCAAAGATAAACAATATTGATACCAAATTCAAGCGAAAAGAAGGATATATTACACAAGAATTTCCCAAGAACACTTTATTATATTCAAAGTAAAACCCAGAAACAAATTAACCATTTCTGTCACATCCAACGTCTCATCAGATATCGAATTACACTTCCAAATGCTACTTCCTTGGATGGACTAAAACTGTACAAATGATGGGTGGAGAGTGTGGTATGACGATTGATGTGATGTTGTATTGTAGATTATGAATGTTCCTAGTTAGACAAAAGCCAAAGATACAAAAACATAACCAATTCTAATGGTTTCCAAACGCATTTGGGGTTTGAGGGCTAGATAGAGTGAAATAGGAGCCAAGGATGATAATTATAGGCTTTTCAATTGGCCATAGTACGACGCACAAACTAATTTTTGCCCGCACATCGGGTGTCAAATGCACTTAGCAATAAATTGCCTTTAATTTTTCCACAGACTCAAAAGTGGGCCGCACTTTTGGTAAAACCGCCGCACTTTCTGCAACTTTAGCATTTGGCCTTTTTCAAAGTTGTATAAAGTTGAATTCTCTTCGCGTGGCGGCTTGAATCAACTAAAACAGAGTTCGTATGACTGAGTTATGGCCAAAACAAGGTGAACAGAGTTGTCCGAGTCACTGAACTTTAGTTATTACTTCGTCCTAAGCTCAATTCTTTGTGTTTTCTCCGTAATTCTCAACGACACAACCATGAACCTATAATAGCAAAATATAGCTTGAATACAGTACCAAAATTTCGGGGGGAGTAGGAGTGTTGTAGTGACATGGGGGGGGACTATGGGGGTGGGGGGGCGAAATAAAACGCCGCCAAAAACATGTATAGGATTTAAGCGTTATCGAGCTAACTGCCATCACAGATAGATCAATACACGACTATGCTTCGCGATATGGAGACATGTACAAAATATAAAAATCATATCTACTTTAGAAAGAGTGAGGAAAAGAAAGAGAGAGTTGAGTATGGAATAGCAAAATACAAGGCTTATCTGATAAAGGATGCTCAGAACTAGGTCCTGAATACCAAAACGGACCCAAAGAAAATAGTAGTGAAAGTGATGCAAACAACAAAGGAGAGGTGACGTAAGGAATAGGACTCCAAGTCTAGCTAAAATACTCTCTAATAAATAAATGTACTTATTGAGAGGCAACCCGATCTTTTAATTCTTTGTTTTAGGTGTGTCGTGTGTTTTTATTCTTTAGATGTATATTTTAATTGTTTGAAAATGATTTTGTAATCATGCTTTGTTTTGTTTTTAACTTCGTCTTAATCTCAATCAAAGATATTTTGCTTAATAAGTGTAGGGGAAATATCCAGTTTATAAGAACCATTTAAACATGTTAAAAAATAATTTAGATTATTCGTGTCTTGTGAGTTTGTTATGAGTCATATGATTGTGTTAATAAATTATGTGGTTTTTGTAGGAAATACTTATAGGACTTGTGTGCAGAAATTTTTCAAAAAAAGAAAAAAAAATTATTTACAGTAGATGGAGACGGCGTCAGGATTTATCTTGACGGCGTCACCACCCTACTACAGTAAAATTCGTATTTTTTTAATTTTTGGAAAATTTTGTATAATATCCGGAATTTGTAACTTGCTTAAAACCTGCAGAAAACTACAATTACATTAACGCATTCATCCTATCCTTTATTTATTTTCGTAGAGTCAAAAACCCTAAATCATATAGTTTGTCATTAATTATTGTCGCTCGGATTTTAACGCTTGGTATAAGTTGATCGTATCTTTGATTGGAGGTTATATTTGATGAGAAGATAGCCCGATAGTTCTTAGGATTTGATGTGTCGTTATTTCGTAGGTATTATTATAATCAAGTTTTAACATTATATTTTGCCGATTTGATGACAAAAAACAAACACTAACGAGTCAGTGACCCGATCAGTTGTAAGCTTTTTATTGTAAGTAGGGTGTCAATCACTAAGAGCGAGAGTGTTAATTTCCCCCCCCCTAAAGGTCTACCATATTTTAATTGTTTAAGTTAAGTTCTAATCGTATCTAGTCAATGTTAACTCCGAATGCTAAACCTAATCTAACATGAAGGGGGGTTTTCAGTCAGAGAGACTGGCACAAGTTTTGGTGGTAACATAAACCTATTTTAGACACGATAACACACTCAAGCAGATAATCAGAATATAGAAGATCGTTCAGCCTATTATATAGGATACCTGTTATTAACATGATTAATTCCAATTAAAATGCAGTTTATGTTAATTAGGTGCAATGATGACATATCTCGAGTGGCATATCATTCCTAGAAAAAAGCGGTAACATCTTTCCTAAAACCACTCGACATCTTGCTAATTTTGTCACAATTAAACTCATGCCGCATAAAGTAATCTTTTATTCAGTTATAATCAGTCTTAGAGGAGATTAATAATAGTGATCTTAATAAACTCTAGCTTAACGTGACTTACTAACTTACTTCTTAATTGGCTCTTTAAATACTAGTATCCCACTGTCTAAGTCCTTACCAAGCGGAAATCAGAACATCATTTGTTGAACCCAGGTACGCCTTGCTTGCCACTTTTCATTAAACCAATGGCAAGATAGGTCATTATTTGGTGATCCTATGACTTATATATATATAAATTGCAGATATGGAGAGCTATCTCGACATCTAGCTAGCTCTATATTTTGTATTCCTAGATCCAGTTGAATGATAGGTCGTATACTTTAGCACGTAAACAAGTATAAATTGATAAACATAATCAACAATCAATGATAAATTAAGCAATCGAGATAAAACAAACCAAACATAATTAAATCTTCATAAACATGCTAATACCCAAATGAGTATTAGACCAAGAACCATTGTAATGAATACAAGAAAGTAATTGAAATCAACCAAGGTAAACTAACCGAGTTAAATGAATGATACCAAAAATCGGACGATTATTAGAGTATAGATGATTACAAGGTGTTTTCTATGGAATTAAGCGCCTTACTTGACCTTCTTTGCTCTTATTTTCTTCTGAAAATCAACTTTTATGGTTAGGGTATCAAAAATATGTTCAGGCACACCTTAAACTCATGTTTAGGGATTTGTATTTATAGTCTCTAGAAATTCGTCAATACGCCATATTGGTTGAGGTCAATAATGGAGTAAGGGGTTACTATTGGAGTAGGGAAGCATGTATCATATTTTCCAGAATCTTCAAATAATTTTCATTACGGTATAGGTTTTCATTTATTCTTCATGGTTTCTTGTGAAGTAACAGCACCATACGCCGTATCTTCTTTATTGATATGGCCATATAGGTTGTTCAAAATAGCCTAACTTAAAATTCTTACGAATAAGCTGCCAAAATGTTTGCCTTTTAGCATAACTTCACCAATTACTCCATATATTATTGCAAATATAACTTTAAATCAATTAAGAAACATTCGAGCAAAAATTTATACAAAATAGGGATAGAAGAAACAAAAATGAAAAATGAGCTATAGATAAAGTGACGTTATTTGATTCATCAAATAGCCCCCCACATGAGATCAATTTGTCCACAAGTAGACCTTATAAAATTTATGAAATGTATCCTAATCCGTAGTTAAGGAGTTATTCCTTTAAGCAATATATTCCGATCAATTTACTAGTGCACAACCAAACACCCTCACAATAGGAAGATGAAATCACTCAACTAATCTAATGTAGTAACATTTAATTAATTCTGTCAAATGCTCGTCGTGATGAGATTATCTATCATAGGCTTGGCAAGGGGATACACATCTCCACAACAAAGCTAAGGAGTGACAAGTCTACTAAAGGTAAATAGGGTTTGTTGAAAAGGTTCAAGGGTTTTATCACGTCTTTTTCAATCATAATGATACAAATTGGGTATGTGCAAAAATACAACCAGTATATTTTATCTCTATAAAATGAGCTAAAATACCAAAACGTGATATAAAATAGCATATATATTGCTTTTTTGTGTTAATTACTGTGCCGGTATCTGATATCGACAAAAAGGAACAAAAAACAAAGCTAAATTGGACAAACTCGGCCCAATATATGCTTGTTTTGTGTTATAAACCCCGTCTTAAAAAAGCCCAGCCCCAATATACAACCGGCCCAAATTATAAAAAAAAGTGAAAACAATTGGCCCAACATGTTACACAGTCGAAGCCAAAATATCGCCTACTATATTTTCTATATAAACATATAGGATATGGAACGCAATACAGGGCAAGTCATTTTTCATAATCTCTTATATCTTTACTTGTCTTTTTTTTCGATTCATATTACTCTAGCAGCACTAGAGTTGATAAAATCTTTCTAATGTAGATTTCTTTCCAGTTCGCGCTCTATAAATTATACTTAATATTGTAACAGCACGAAAACCGTTTGGATTATACGAGTATGATTTAAGATTTGATGTTGTTGATGGTTCGAATGATTTAAAGAGTTTTCCAGATTTGTAACCAGCTTTTTGAATGAATGCTTAATCAATGGAAAGTGCTTATTCTCTTCTACTCCTTTTTCTTTTCTTTCGGTTTAAGTCTAGCTTATCTTTGGCTTAATCAAATCTCGAATAGCTTTTCTATTCTAAGCATATTTATGAGATTTTGAGTTGTGTCATCTATTTGAAATGTTTTTCGTTCGTAGACTTATTGCGATATAGTGGTAGATCTGATTTAGTAATAGCTTATTTGAAAAATATTTTCGGTTTGCTCATTTGGATTTTTGCTCGATTTGAAAGTTTATAAATAGAGTGCAAAACTCGGCTTATTATTAAGCCTTGTCACCTTTATAAAGGATTAAGGAATAAAAAAAATAAAAATGACATTTCTGCTTATTTGAAATCATTAGCAAGAGGTTATTTTTGAATTTGGGCTTGGCCCATTAGTTCTCATAAAAACAGTAGATCAATTTTCAAAATCAATATTTACTTTTTGATTTAGTGAAAAGTTTAAATTAGTTTAAAAGTTTAATTTAGTTTAATAAAATTTTGTCTCAACCTTATATTTTGTGTGAGAGCTGATTTCGGTACAACTCGTTGGCCTGACTTAATGGTCTATTAAGGCTTGAACTCAATATACCTCAGTTTAATACTTTAAAGCATCTGACAGCTCAAGTATTTTGGTAGTTTACTAGATCCGTGTGTTTAATAATCGTTATCGGTTCGTCTTTCGGATTTCTAAATCTATTCACTTCAATAATAATTAGTGAAGTAATAAATTTAGTTTATTATGTCTTTTATTGCTTTGTTGATTAATATGTTCAGTGAGTAGTTATCTTTATATGTTTGTTAAGTTGTTGGTAAATAGTGAATTAAGTGTGGAATTTAATAAAATTGATTAATGATAAATAATTTGCAAAAATTATTTAGTTTAATGTTTTGATTATTTGAATGGGCAAAAACCCTAAGAATGGTTAGGCGTTGATTTAGTAATTAACATCTTTTTGAAAATTGTTTTCTAAATTAAACCACCGTTTTGAGGATTCGGTTAGCCTCTTTATTTTTAGCATTATAGTTGTATTTCCATGTTTATTTTTGCCATTATTATTAGGGTTAAAATTTGATGTTATTGCTTGTTAAGTCGCGTTATTTAAATCCCGTTAACGTTTCTATTTTAAGGTTTAAATTCATTATTGACATTATATTGGCCTTCTAATTGTTTAGACTACTTATATATCACAATTAAATTTCTTTGGTAGAATTAGAAAAACAAACCAATAATCTTTAAAATCTTCAAAATCCGATTACAAACGTTAACTAAAAGTTTCAATACCATGCTCTTCGAGAAAAAAAAAACGATCCGGAAACGACTAGAAAGGTTGCTTTCGAATCGATACTTCCGGAATTATATTTTATTTGTGAGTTGGTTTATCGCTTTGGTTAAAAGTGATTTGCTGATTCGCCTATATTATATATATACACTATTGACTCGATCACCAATATTCTAGAAAAGGCTACAAAATCACACATACACATCCATAACGATAGAATAGACATACATGGTTGCATTCATTCCTTAACTCGAATAAGCTAAAGAATAGGACTAGTAGTCTTCACCAAAAGTTGTAAACCAGCAAGGGCAACAAACCACATATACACATCTGTAACAACGGAATAGACATACATGATTGCATTCATTCCCCCACTCGAGTCAAACCAAGGGTTAGAACGAAGAGTGATATAGGGTAAGGATCTTCTAATCCTTCACCAATAGTAATAAACCAACAAGGCGGAAAAAATCACACATACATGACCGTAACGATGGAATAAACATATGTGATTTTCGCATCCTCATTCGAGTAAGACCAAAGGATATGTATTAGGAAAGGGAAAATAACTGTTGTTAAATAAAAAGAACAAAACAATGCTTGCATCCTCATTCGAGTAAGACCAAAGGATATGTATTAGGAAAGGGAAAATAACTGTTGTTAAATAAAAAGAACAAAAC
>BQNB010050895.1:4273-41285 GCA_026074375.1 Tanacetum coccineum | reverse complement strand
CAGTTAAGCATTTTTTTCTTTGATCCAGATCACCGTACAAAACCAAGCTCCTCATGAAATATGGAAATGAAATCACTCAACTAATCTAGGGTGTATCATTTAGTGGTACGCTCAATAGCTCAGTCGTGATTAGCTTCGTATCATAGGCTTGGCAAGGATACATATCCCCACCTCTAAAGCTAAGGAGTAACAAGTCAAAAGGTAAATTGGGTATTTATTAGAAGGCTCGGGTTTTTAATCATTCTCATTGAGACGAAGAATGATATAGGGTGCGGATCTTCTGACTTTCACCAGAGGTCGTCGTCAAACAAGGTAGCTGAGACATGCATACACACCCGAATCCACGAGATAGACACATACGCTCGACCACATCCTCATTCGAGTGGATCCTAAGGTTAGTTATCAGGAAAGGGAAGTAAAATGGTTGTTAAATAAAAACCACAAAACAAATAGATTAAAGCCAACAAATAAGGTGCGGTTGCTAGTAACTTTCCTCGACCGTCCCATGACAAAGAATCGAACAAACGCCTCGATCATAGAAATGACAAAGACAACCTAAGTTGACGTTCCCATAACGGTCAACTTCCTTTACATCCCGAACTTTACATACTTTTACAAAGAAAGTGGTGATATCGGCCACTTTTTACAATACTATACATCATCGATTTTTGTGCGTATCAACGAATAATCGATCCTTACAAATAATGTCTTCGGTATATGCTCAATGAACCGACTATCTTTCATCATATAATACATCATAAATATTGGTGTAATTCATCGTCTTCACTATCATCATCTGTCCGGTTGATTTTTCCTTTTAACTTTTCTTCTTCGGACATAATACATAATTACGAGAGTAGCGAAATACACGAGCTACAAAACAACCCTATTGCATTGTGCAATTTTCACGACCATTACATAGATAGAGAAATTTTCACTTTGACGCAGAAACTATAAAACTTTACACGAAAGCAACTAGCAATATTGATCAAATAGGCTTTAATCTACATGGTAGGCTAAGGTGTAAAGGTGAAACGAAACAATTTTTTAATTGGTGTGGAAAAAGAAAAAAATGGCTCATCAGGTTGTTCTAAGGGTATCTTTACTCTAAAAATAAGAGTAAGCAAAAGGGTTACACAAGGGTTAACTAACCGGTGTAGTTAGTTAATAATACGACATGTAGGCTTTTTGGTTTTATCCTAGAAATTTACCAGTCAAGCTTGTTACTCCATCTAAATCTATAGTACTTATCATTGAGGTCTCGAGTGATATACCAGACCAAGTTCTAAAATCCACTACATCACCGACACACTCATATTTTTGTGGAATTTTAGTAAGCAATTGGAAACGGATAGGCTTAATTCTCATAAATAGACATTAAGGGTTATAGTGCGCTAGGTAATGTAACTAGTGATTTTTCACAAAAAAAAATTCATGCTAATTTTTTTTAATTTGATCCATTTTTAGGCATGTTTAGCATTTTATTTGTGAAAATGAGGACAAGTACGTTCTAATTATCCATCCTCCCACTTAAATTATACAACGTCCTCGTTGTATAGACAAACATTTAAATAATATGGGAAAAGAATTAGAACGAGGAAACTTCCCTGATTGTTTGCTCCGAATGGTTCTCCATTTTGAGTGTTTGAGCAAAAAGAGTGTTGATGGGGCATTTGAATGCCGAGCAGAAGTCAACACGGGGTATTTTCAGACTATACTTTGAAGTCAGTTTCATTTACAGCAAGGTCCAGCATAAAAGTTAGAAGACGTTCGTGCAATTCGTGCTTTCGCTAACCTACAATACAAGCAAACAATTAAACACACAATTGTACAGATTACGATACGCCGTATCCCAAACCCTAGGATACGACGTATGTAAACCTATGAAAACAATTAAATACTGGAAATTAAAAACTGATAATTGTTCAGACATGCATACGCCGTATCCAGAGGGGTTATATACGCCGTATGTATGTCTGGCAGACATACTCAATTTTAAAATTAAATTTCAAACAATTTAAATGCGACAAACAATTAAAAACATAACCGGGTTGTCTCCCGGGGAGCACTTTTGTTTCAGCTGGTCTTTAAGTTCGACCTTTTTCTTCCTCTTTGGATTTCTATTTTGTACGTGTTACGGTCCATCCGTGATTCCTTTTATCGAAGAGGTTGTGGTAGATACAAGACATGCTCCTAGTGGTTCTTTTTACAGTGCTTATTTTACTTGGTTCGACAGCAATAAATTCTTTGTCAAGCCCCATTGAATATCGTACGACTGTAAACTCTTCGGTTTTGCAGAGCTCGTCTTGGTTGCAGATGTTGTGACGGGCGGGACCAAGTATCGGGGAACCCTTCTTATCAATAATCTCGTAAATTTCATCACTATCATGTGTATCCAAGTGCGGTTTATAAAACCATTCTGAGTATGTTATATGGGAATTATCATTACGTGGTTCGTCATGGAGGTCTCCAATCGTTCCTTTAGTACGTTCATTCACGTAGAATTCCCATAGTCCGCATCTAGTTGTCTTGTCTATTTCCCAATGGTTGTCAAATTTCGATGCTAACTAATACAAAAATTCAAAGTAGTCTGTCCTATTGTCAAGATCGTCAGGGGTTTCACTATTGCATGTTTTTGACAATGGATAATATTTGTGAAAGAATTTTTCTTTTAGTTCATCCCAACTAATGGCTGTTCCCTCAATTTCATCATTCCACCACTTTTTAGCATCATTGCTAAGGGATTTCGAAAATACGTGAACCCAGAGCCGGTTTTTATTTATATCGGGAATCTTGATCCATTCGGTAATTTCGACGATTCTTGCAATATGATCTATCACGTCTCCTCCGTCCATGCCATTAAAAGCGTTATCCCTTAGTAACTTTAAGAACTCG
The DNA here is from genome assembly GCA_026074375.1 of Tanacetum coccineum. Lineage (NCBI taxonomy): Eukaryota > Viridiplantae > Streptophyta > Magnoliopsida > Asterales > Asteraceae > Tanacetum > Tanacetum coccineum. The sequence goes on along the minus strand of BQNB010050895.1, from coordinate 38,390 downwards.
TCTCCAATTTTTAGTTCGTGTATATTGTTCATTGGGGAGCTGGTATTGCAACATATTCCGTCTTTTGTGTCGTTGATGCCTGACATTGCGATCTCCTAGAACAAAAATGATTAGTAGTATGTGTTTTTAATAGAGGGAACACATAAAAAACCGAGAACGATAAACTGGTACTGTATCAGATGACAGATACGCCGTATCCTATTGATTAGGATACGCCGTATGAGTCTGTTGAATAGCAGTACGCCGTATAGAGTTCTATGAATACGTCGTATTGTCGAGAAACAGATACGCCATTTAGACAGTAAAACTCAATACGTTGTCCTGATAAGAAGGTTCGATACGTCGTATCCAACTAGTGGATACGCCGTATCGGGTGATCAGTCAAAACAGAATACTTATAAAACAATTAAATGCGATAAATTAAAGCAAACAATTTAAATGCAGATAAATACAAACAGAATTTAAATAACTAAATTAAACAATTAGCAGTTAGAAATTAGAATTAACAATTATACACTAAACAAGTTAAAAATTAGAAATACTAAAAGAATAAAGATTAAACTAATCACTCCCCGACAACGGTGCCAAAAACCTTTGATGTGTCTTGTCGTGTAGGTGTTTTTTAGTTATCAAGGTTTTACATTTATATTTAGCCGACTAACCTAAAAGACAACACTTTAATGGGCAGAGTACCCGGTCAAGATGTAGCTTCGCGGTAAGTAGAGTGTCGAACACTAAGAGTGAGAGTTAACCAGTGATCCAATTAGTATTTATTCTATTCTAGATTAGTCTAATTACTGGTTAAACCTATGCTATATACGATTATCTAATGATAGGGGAGGTTTTCAGCCTGAGAGACTGGCACAGGTTTATGGTGACAATAAATAATTCTAAACACAAAATAAACTAAAGCAAATAACACAAAGCAAGAGAGCGGTACGAGCCAAATATAAGAAAATTGTATTAACCATAATAAATCCAGTTACATACAGGTTTGATTAAATAGTGCAATGGCTTGCTTATCTCGAGGCGGCATATCATTCTTAAGACTTAGGCGGTACTTCTTCCTAAGACCTAGACACGAATAATCCTGTCACGATTAACGCATCCGCATAAAGCATCCTGTAGTCTAATTATAATCTATCATAGGGAATTAAAGCAGTGGTGATCCTATTAAGACCCTAGCCCATCGGGACTTTACCCACTTATTGCTTGGTGTTGAACTATACACCGGTAGTCCACCACCAAAATCAATTACAAGTTAACTAAGAACAATACTGGTTGAATAATTATCGGGTCACCTGCCGGTCCAACTAAGCTCATAGTCAAAAGGTAAAAGATAATGTGTCATTTGTGATCCTATTGGTCCGGGCATATAAAACACAACATGGAGAGCTATCCCTGCATCCAGGTTACTGGTTAGGTCTCCCTAGACCCAGTTGAATGATAGGTCACATGTACAAGCACATAAACAAGTATAAGGCGATAAACATAATTAAACAACAACGATAAATTAAGCAAAGCCGAATTAAATCAAACCAAACATTATAACCTTCATTAAAATGGCTAATACCCAAGGGTATTAGCCCACAATCATAGTCATTATCACAAACATAATCAAACGATTAAGAAAGTAAAAATTACACGATGTCTTCTATTGGATTAGGTTTGATGCTCGACCTTGGCTGCTCTTCTTGGCCTTGGAAATTTGTATTCAGAAGTATAATATGTAGAGAATATGTTTTTGCACACTGAACTTCATATTTGAGTCCAGTATTTATAGTGTCTAAAAATCCCTGGATACGTCGTATCGAGATAAGTGGATACGACGTATAGGGTTAATTTCCCTTGAAGTCCGCGATAAGATCAAATCAATTAGGCTAATTACCATTAATCACGTTTAATGCATATATTTGACTGAGGTAACAGCTGTCAATACGGCGTATAAAGTAGCAAGGGATACACCAGATAGGGAATTGATAAGAACGCGTTCTTGTGATGAGCTGGTGCAGATACGCCGTATCTTTCTTGTTGGATGCGGAATATTGTTGCAGTTTGATACTTTCTTCAAATGTCTTCGTTTTAGTTCCAGAATTGCGCCGTTTTGCTTCTTCTTCATAAGTGACTTCATAATTACTGCAGTATCAAACTTTAAGCAATTAAGTACCAATATCTTGTAATAATTAAACAAAAGTGGGTAAAACATGTGGGATAAATGATAGGAAAATGTAACGTATTTGATGATATCAAATAGTAATAAAGTAATTAATAATAAAAGAAAAAAAATAAAAAAAATATATGAAAAGGCCTAGTCGGCCGAATAAAAGAAAAAAGAAGAAAAGAAAAAGAAAAAAAGAATTGTATTAGGAAACAAATTCTAATTAGGCTTTATCTAGGATTATTTTAGGAGCCTATAAATACAAATATAAAATCTCTAACCCAACCCCCCTATTGATAGGCCGAATTTTCCAAGGAAAAAAGAAGAGAAAAATTTAGGGTTTTGATTTGTGAAGAAAAACAAGCTTTTAGGTATGATTTACTTTCTTAATTAGTTAGTTATTGATTCAATTCATGTAACAATAGTTATGGTGGATCTAGGGTTTCATAATAATATGTGAATTAAAGTTTATATACTAATTAGGGTTCTTGTTAATTTATTAGATGCGCGTTGGTGTAATCATTAGGGTTTAGATCGCGTTAGAATCTGATTTATGTTTGAGCAGAATTTAGGGCTATGTTGTTTCGATGATATCTAGAGGTTAGAAGCATGAATTGATATGATTCTAGTACCTATGATGTAGCTCAGTGAGTCTAGTTTCCAGATGGTGTGTCCTCGAGCGATTTCAAGTTTAGGAAGTTAGTCAATTGGTCCGTGCAAGAAAAGTTGTCAAAGCAGTAAATTCGGGTCAGATTTAGGTCAGATTACGAGGTGTAAAACCCCCACTTAAAAGTTGAATTAAGCATAGCCAAGATACTAGAGTCAAGTTCCATGTTTCTATTATCTTTTCCCCGTCTTAGAGCATCTCAATTGGTGTCTAAGTATGGTTTCTAAGTCTAAACTTTTTAGTGTTCGAGCAGATCCGAATCTAAGTAGTTGAAAGTTTGATTTTATTTAGGGCATTTAAGAGTGGAAATAAATTAGTAGAAAAATCATGGAGATAGTAAAACATGAAAGTTAATGGGTGATTTTTAGGAGAATTTATAAAGCTCAGTAGGTATGGTTTAGAAAATGGTAAAGTGACACTAAAATTCTACTACGTTTTGGGTAAATTGTAAAACTTTGGAAAAGTGTGTAAGACAAGTTAGGTTAAGGGGTTGGGCATGGTTGTCATGGTGACCCACCCCCCCCCCCCCCATGAGGGTAATTGTGGACAGCCTTATACAATCCATTATAATGATTGTTACAGGGCATATGCATTTTGGCTTAGGTCGCGTGTAACACGTGTTTGTTTTGATTATATAGTTTTGTGCAAGGATTGTGGAATTGCTTAAGCATCAGGTGAGATTCATAGTCCTACTTTTTAATGTTTTTACATTGGGATGGAAATGATGCAAAGAAGTTTTGAAGCGTTTTAATTGCTGTGAATATGAGTTTTGGTTGAGTGTGGACAATATGTGACTGTTATATGACTATATGTTGCATGTTGAATGTGGCTTACTTGCATGTTCTATATTGGCATGTTAAGTGTGGTGATATGGGATCAGGTGAGTACGCTTACTCAATGAATGTTGTGATTTGGATCGGGTGAGTACGCCTACTCAGTGATAATGATTTGGGATCGGGTGGGTACGCCTACCCAGGATGTGTTGTGATTTGGATCTCATGGGTACGCCTACCCAGTATGTGGATTGCATGTTAGCATAAGTTCATATAGTGCATAATTGTCCTATAATGTTTTGATAATCACAGTAATTAGATTTAAATGCTCGTTTTGCGTGTCTTAAACCTATGACTCTCACCAACTGTCGTGTTGACGTTTTTAAGCATCATTTTTAGGTGAGCATCATGAGGATGTTAAGGCTAAGAGAAGTGGCTAGAAAAACCGTTAGGAATGCATTTGGAGTTCGCTTTTGAGTTTTGTTTTATGTTTATTGCATGGATTCTTTTGAATGCTATTTGTTTTATTAAGGGGTTTTTTTTTTTTTCGTAAGTCATTTATGTCTTTGTATTGATGAGACCCTTTTTCATTAATGCAAGACGTTGTTCGTTTTCTTTTGTTTTTCGGTTGAATGTTGAAAACTTAATGTATTTTATTTAAAGAACTAATGTTTAATGCTTTAAGCAAGGTAAAGTTGAATGTTCAGTGTATACACGTCTGGTAAGGTTGGTATTTTAAGCAATGTTATAACTAATTACTACATCATTAGGTTGGATGGAGTGGTGGTGGTAAACCCACCTGACACATCAGCGCCACATCAGCTTTCTCTCTCCAAATAAAACTTACCTTTCAACCGTAATAAGAACCCATCTTACCAATAAAACTCACATTTCATTAAAATACACATTTTATATAAAATATACCCCCACTATATAACCACATACACTCACAACTAATTAAAATACAATATATATAAAGAGAGGGGGCCCACTATTTTACCACTCACACTAGGTGAGTTAACCACACAGTGTGCACAAAAATCGTCCGAAACTCACCACAATAATGCAACTCACCTAGGTGACTGGTATGTGCTTAATTACACATACCTTTTTCCAATAAAAACAGACTTAAATGACCAAAAACAGACAAAAACTGCCAAATATATGTTTGTTTTGCATTTGTGTTGTGCAGGAAACGGATATTCATAAAAGGACGAAAGACAAAACCAAAAACGGACAAAAACAAGCACGGAAACAAAAAGAGCTGAAAAGTCAAAAGCCAGGGTCAAAAAGTCAACCCCGACAAAGTCAAAGTCAACCAAAAGAAGAAAATGCAAGCTTAAGGGACGAAAATTGTCATATCCCAAAGTTATGGAAAGGGGATAAAACTACAAGGGTTAAATTTGCAATTCAAGGAAAGTATACAACTTGAGGGGGCTTTCCTGCCAAACCCTTAAAGTTGCAATACACAAGGACCACCCATGTAATTACCCTATACAAGTTGAGGGGGCATTTCTGCCAAACCCTCATACTTGTACCACACAAGGACGAATTTTGCAATACTCCTATATAACTTGAGGGGCCAATTATGTGAAAACCAAAACCCTAACCCTAAAACAGTTACAACTTTTACCCTTTACCCCCAAATCCCTTTTCACCCGTCATCCCTAACCCACTTAACCCAGCCTATAAACAAAATTTTCCCGCCATTACCACAACTCCCAAAACTAAGTCACGGGCTCTTCTTCTTTCACCATTTTACCCTGAACCCCAACATCACCAATGGATAAACCATCACCCCCACCTCCACTACCACCACAATCACATGTTTTATTGCCATGTTGGCAATCCAGCTTATTTTGGGCGCCAAAACTATAATCAATGGCTCAAGATCAAGGGCATGGAAACCAAGAAAAAAATGGAAGGCTTGGATTGCTTTTGTGTTTTCCTCTCACAACACAAACACAAGAAGCACAACAAGAAGACCCGGGACATCTATAAAAGAGAAAGAAAGATGAACAGTAGAGGAGTTAGTTTTTATGTAGGAGTAGTTTTAGCTTATTACTTTAAATTTCAGCTTATTGTACTTCATTTAAATTCTGTCATTTACTTTCAAAGCTTTGTACCTCATCTCATTTTAATACAAGATAACTTCATTTCCAGCTTCGAATTTCTGTTTCAAGTTTCCTTTTAAGCAATTAAATCTTCATAAGCTTTCATACTGTTTCATTAAGCTCTCCTGTTTTCCTTAAGCTTCTAAATTCATTTCTCAGTTAAGTTTTCACAATTAAGCTCATTCAAGCTAATTTTACTTAAAAATTCAAGTACTCTGTTCATAAGCTCATAATAAGCTGCTGATGGTGAAATAAGCCAGAAATGGAAGGGCTAGTGGTTTGATAAGCTTCTATTTCAACCAGCTGGACTTAGGGGTGTAGGTTAGTGATTTAGGATTCCTTTACATTTGGACCATTGGTAAGTGTTCATTTATAGTTGTATGCATAATTACTGTTCAAATGCTTATGTCTTGCTTATTCTACTTATTGTTCATGTTTAAGTGCTTATATGTCCTTATTATGCCTTTTTCTTAATATGTTCTTGCCTTTAATTGCCTGTTTTAGTTTAAATTTTGAAAAATACAATTTAAGGGAGTGTTTGGGTTAAGAGTAAAAACGGGTCAAAAAAATGGTTTAGTATGGGTTGGGGTGATTAAGTTGGATTTAGCTTAAGTATTAAGCTTATTTGAGGCTGTTTTTAAAAGTTTTTAAGTTTGAAAATTGTTTTTCAAAGTTTTTCTAAGTCACCCTTGAAACTGTGGTGTTTAAAAAAGGCTACAAGAGCTTATTTCATAAGCTCTTGTAATCTTGAGTGTTAGTGTCAAAAAGTTGTGTTCTTGTGTCTAAACAAGGTGTAAACAAAAGCTTTGTGTCACTTGACTCTTTTAGTCAAGGCTGTCAAAAAGTTAAGTGTCAAATTTTTTTTTAGCAAAAAGCCCTTTTTCATTTTCAAAAACCAGCATGTTTTCCTTATTTTTAGAAGCTTAAAGTTTGAGCATAAGCTCACTTTAAGCTGTTCTTTATCTGTTTTAACCAAGTTTTTAAATTTGAGCTTATTTGACAGCTTATTTGAAGCTGTCAAATTAAGCATCCTTTGTTTAGTTCATTTTGCCCTGGTGCTAAGGGGCCAACTTTAAGCCCTTCCACCTAGCTTATTAGTTAACCTCAGCCTTAGTTATTGGCTTTTCTAAAAAGCCAATAAGCTCCTAGATAAGTGCTTTTAATTTCAGTCCTTAAAGAGCTCTTTTGATAGCTTATTTTTAAGCTCAAAATAGCCCCCCCTTGACTGTTTTTGTTTAGCATAATTTAGGATATAGCTTATTGTGTTCCAGCTTATTTAGTTCTCTTTTATTGTTGTTTTTAAGTCCTTACTTGCTTATTAGGTGTGTTAGTAGCCTTGAATAGCTTATTGCCCTTTTCCTTTGCTTATTGAGCCCATATCCATACCCAACAGTACTAACTCTTTAGTTAGTACTGATGCTATGGGTTTTGTATGCTAGTGCGAGACCAAACTTTTTTGGCTTATTTAAGTTATCTAGTTATTATTATGTCCTAGTAGCTTATTTTGTTTGTTTTTAGTTAGTTGTGCATGCTTATTTCTTTATTAGTGCAATCGAGTGCTTTTGATGTGTAATTTGTATGTATACAGCCAATAATAGCACTTAGCCCATTTAATGCCTTAAGCTTATTTTGTCTTTCTGTCTAAACTTAAGCCCCTCTTCAGCTTATTTAGTTATACATTTTAGTTGTTAGTGCTTATTTAGGTTAGTTTAGGAACCCCTTTTAGCTTATTTTCTTTAGCTTTAGCTTAATAGTCTAAAAGCCTAAAAAAAAGCCATAAGCATTTTGCCTTTTAAGCTTAGTTAAGTTTCTGTCCATTTTAAGCCCTTTTCAGCTTCTTTAGTGTTAGTTTTCAGCTCTTTAATGCTTATTTAGGATAGGGTAGTTAACCCTTTTAGCTTATTAGTTTAAAGTTTTAGCTTAAGTGTCCAAAGTCCAAAAGACTTAGTTTTTTTTAGCTTTAAGCTCATTTAAGCAAACTGTCGAATTAAAAGCTCTTTTTAAGCTTATTTATAAGCTTTTAGAAAAAGTTGTAGTTTTAGAAATTGTTAAGCTCAAGGAGCTTAACAACTTTGGTTCACAAAGTTTTTCGAAAAAAAAAAAAAGGAGACAAGGGGTGACCCGGGTGAGCAAGACTCGAACCCGGGTCTCTACCCTCGTACACCTCTCTTTTATAAACATCACATACCGCTGCGCCCTTGGGACTTTTACGTTAGTGTCCCAAGGGCTTAGGTATTTAACCACGTTTTTGGCTTTAAGGCTATAAGCTGTTTACAGCTTATTTTCGGGCTTATTTATAAGCAAATTTTTTGTTTCTTATTTTTCGTAGGTTAATCATAGTGTCTAGTATTTTTAGTAAAATTTTCAGAATTTTTCAAAGTAGTTTAGTATTTTTTACAATTTAATTTAGTTAAAAGTTTTAAAAATTCATAAAAAATACAAAAATTATCAAAAAAATATTTTTCTTTTTTAGAAAATTTTCTTTAGTCATATAGTTTGTAGGAAAAATATAAAAAATTTCGTAGGGTCATTTTTGTAACTTTTTAACTTTTAAAGAACGGGGTCGGGTGCGGTTTTTGTCTTGACTCGTTTTTGGGTCAAACGACCTCCGTTTTCAGTCTAGTCTTTTTCATTCTTCGTTATTAGTCCCCTAGAGTAGTTTAGAAGTGAAAATTTCTCCGTAGGGTTAATTTTGAAGTTTTTAGGTTTTTGCCCCTTTGTTCGTGATTCGTGCTCTCGTTTTTTAGCTTAAATTCGTAATTTTTAGGTTTTTCTTAAACGTTTTTGTTTGTTATTGTTTAATTTAACTTTCCACACTCTCAAATCATTTTTCTCATTCAAACTCCAATCTTCCGACTGTATCGATTCTCCAGTCCAGCCTCGTTGGGGATAAACGACCCGGGAAAATTCTATACTACTTCTCGGTTTTATTGACTTTGTTTCTAGACTATTCTTACTATATATATTCTATATTTTATTATATATTATATATATTTTAAGGTGTAGTTTGGCACCGATCAATTTTTGGCGCCGTTGCCGGGGAGGCTGTGAAACCGTTTATCGTTACGTTTGGCATTTGTGTTTGAATCTGTGAATATTATCATATATATATATAGATAAAAGGTACAAAAATATTTTCATTTTCTTTTACTATAATTATCAATTAAAAAAAATTAAAAAAATAATTAAAAAAAAAACCAAAAATATAAAAACATTGTCTTTAATTATTAATAAAATTCACAAATTGGTAAAAATACCAAAATATAATATTCTCAACTGAGGTATTATCATAATAACTTCCGGTGAACTTGTTGGTTCCCAACTCGAACAAAAGATTTAAAAACTTGTCATTTGTGTCTCTTACAACGTTCGGCTCACGTTGAAAAGTTAAACAAATATAAAGTGTGTATAAGGAGGTTGTTACTAGGACTACGACCCGAAAGGAGTAATAAGTTCGCGTTATTCCTACTCCTACCGCTACTGTGCGTTTATCTTTTGAGGCGCTACCGTGAAGTAAGCCTGATTATTTGGTTTTGAGTTGTCTTATCTCATGTCCGGTAAAATCGATTGTGAATAAATCATGAAAAACCAAAAAAAATTAGTGTAAATTCTTCTTTTTAATTTCTATTTAGTCATGCGCACTCGGTTTCTCAAGCCTTAGACGTCGACAACCACAAGTCGACAACTTCTGGTTGAATCACAAATCTTGTTGGAAACAATAACATCAAGAAACAGTCAATCTCTTATAATTACGATAGACGATAATCGTATATTGGTCAATTGCTCGAAGCACCCACGAGGGATACGAGGATTGCAATCGTTGTTCCTGAGATCACGCAATCATTTTGAAGATCAAAGCTATGGCCCTACTTAATCTTGTTTAAAACAAGCAATTTTTTGGACATGATAAAGAAGACCCACGTGCTCACATCCGGTATTTCAACAAGATCACTTCTACGATAAAGTTCCCGAACGTCCCGAGTACGTCGGTTAAGCTTATGCTTTTCCCATTTTCCCTCTGGGGGAGCAGCGGATTTCGGCTTGACAAGAACCCCTCGATCGTTTTACATGGGATGGATTTGTGTCGAATTCCATACAAATTCTTTCCTCTTCTAAAACGACATTTTAGAAATGAAATCACGAGATTTCAGCAAAAGATTTGACGAATCGGTTTTTTTGAAGCATGGGACCGTTTCAATGATCTTCTTAGGGCATGCCTGCATCATGGGTTTTCGGAATTGCATCAACTCGATACATTCTATAATGTGTAACACCCTCAAATCTGAGTATGCAGCGGAATGTTGAATATCCGAAGGCGTTACATTATTGGGTCAATAGCACAAGATCAGAGAACGACTACTAACGTGTCGTTTGAAAAAGATACATTGGATTACAAAATACTTGTTGTTAATAAGCTCTGGTAAATGGTTCAACAAAATAGTTACAAGATTTCGCGTTTTATTTTATAACAATTGTCCCCAAGTGTAATAAGACCCCAAACTCTTAAGTGTTGGACTCCTCAATTATGTACTCCAATGTTTCATCGCACTTCGTGCCCTTATTGACCTGAATATCATGCTTAAAACGTCAAATAAAGTTGGTGAATCATTGGTTTATGTAAATCATGGTCGGGGACCGCAAGATTTCAAGGTATGATCATGCAACGATGCAAAACATCATAAAAAAGTAATTACGTTTCTAAGCTCATGACATCGAGGCCTCGCACGTATATGAAATTGCTATTTTAAATTGCCAACTGGTGTCCATGAATGATGTGCTTGCTAACCTGTTTTACAACATCCCAAATTTCGGACATGGTATGGTTCGTTCCCAGTGATAGCTAATCACCGGTACTGGGGATTGTCAATCCCTAATAGTTCTATCCATAACATTGCGCACCGCACATGTTTTTCCAAACTACATCTATGCAATAAAAACTGTTCTGATCATGGACATGAAAGGGGTTATGGTAAACTTAGGCAACAACATGTAATCATGGCATAAAAGTACACTTGGTCCGTTTGTTAAAACAAGCATGTTCTCTCCCAAGGATGTAAATCATTTAAATTATTATAAAGCATGGGGCTCTGAACTTCTCCTTAGCCGGTAGTACTTGAATGATAACAAGTATCAAGTAGGTAGTGGATCACACGTTAAGATATCCTAAGTAAGTTCGGTCAAGTCTTAGTTTACACATTTAAACTAACGACTCACTGTATAACTAAATTCCATTTTAAGTTTATATATACCGTTATCACTTGTGCGGTGATGCACAAGATCATTGTTTTTATAATTTCGATGGTTCTCGATAAACGTGAAGTCATTATTAATAAATATACTTTATTTATTAATTTGTTATTAAATCGTTCGACGTCCGAATATCTAAACGTTCGACCGACGTATAAATGTTTTATTTATTTCACCTTGGCTCTAAACCACCCTTAAGTTTCTAGTTGTTACATTTTTAGTCCCTAGGTTTACAAATATACACATTTATATTTTAAACCTTCTAATTTCGGAAATGACACAATTAGTCCTTTAACTTTCGGGATTTTTTACAACTTATTAGGGGTCCTTATGGGTTTTTTAATTTAGTTTCTAATGTCTTCAGGTACAAGACTTGGTCCTGAGTTTAATGCCAATTCGAAAATGGCAATTCGAATCCTTTAAGTTTCGAATTTGTCACCTTTAGTCCCTTGACTTTGTAAAAATTGTATTTTCAACCCGATTAAATCCTGACAAGTGACATTTGGCCTTATTTAGCCCAAATAAGCCAACCAAATCATTTTTTCCGGGCCCTTTATATAATAATCAATCCGAAGGTCTTTTTTGGCTAAACGGGCCTTATTGGCCCGTTAAGGTGCCGATTTAGCGTTTTAGAGTCCCGTTATAGATTTAACGAGTCCAAAAGTCTATAATAAGCTTATATGGGGCTGTTGGGTTTAAAATAAGCTCGGTGAGCTTATTGAGCTTATTTCGAGCTTATTGGGCTTGCGGGTCCAATAGCTTAACCCGAATAAAATGTTTAGGGTTGTTAGACCTTTCCTAGTGCTTTTCCAACTTGTAATAAACCGAATAGCTGTGTTCCTTTTCAGCTTATTCTGAATAAGCAAATAAGCCAATAAGCAACTCCAATGGGCCGGTCTTGGGCCCGTTTAGGCCCGATAGGGTTTTAGAAGGTCTAGTTTGGGTCCATTAGGGTCCGTCAAGCTTATTTAGTCAAATAAGCACTTGGAAGGTCGGTTTGCTTATTTAGCTTATCCGATAAGCTAATAAGCTTTCCGTTGGGCCTATTTGGGCCCGATAGCCACCCGAATAGGTTCTAGGGTTTAGGGCTTGGCCCGTTAACCTTATTTGAGTCCATTAAGCCCTTTGAACTTGTGTAAGCCGCGTAAACTTTCACCAAGAAGCTGTTAAGGAGCTTAGTGTGAGCTTATTGCTCGTCTAGGGCCCGTAAATGGGCTAGGAGGCCCATTAAGGTGTCTAGGTTACGGTCTCATCGACAGAGGATCCTTAACGAGTTCTTTCTTTCATTATAAACTCAATAAGCCGTGTGTAGGCACACGAATGAGCTATCTAGCTTATTGTGGCTTATGAGCGCACATTGGGCTCGTGTTGGGCTCTTAACGATGGGTCGTGTAGCCCAAGAAGGGTTCGTTGGGTTTATAGTCAGCTGTTCATGGTTTCGATAATTCGTTTAGCACTTAAACAAGAGTGCCTAGCACTTTCTAAGCGTGACCCGTACCATGCAAATGTTCGTTAAGATCGAGCATGTGTTCCTACACCCTCATGTTGTGATTACTACATTGGCTTTACTCGACATTCAAACAAGTTTTATATACGTTGTATATATTAGCACCACACAAGATTAAACGTACGCATAATGTATGTACGTGAACCATGCATGGGTCGAATCATGCATGTTAATGCTCACGTTAACTTGTTATACACAAGTTAACGTGACCCTTTTTAACTAGATATGAATAAAACAAATAGGTTACGACGTGTAAGGCTTAGTTCGAGACTTACAATGGTCTTAGAGTCTTTAATGTGCGTCGTGTAGATAACCCAACTCGTTTACACCCAAACCGTGTATAACCCTAAGTTTTAAAGCTTGAATACCCAATCCTTAGCTCGTATACACTTCTTAATACCCTTGTATGCGAACTTAAGTGCACCTTGTGTCCTTAGAAGGAAATGTGGGTTGTGTATAGGTTTGGTTTTGTAAGACCCGAATATAATAGAGTGTAATTGAGTATGGTTTATCCTTGAGTGAGTTTAAGAGTTTTAGAAATGTGTTAAGTGACAATGTGAGGGTGTATTTATAGGCACATAAGCTAGTTAGTCTCCCTTAGTTGTAAACTAACCAAAATCATGCCTTATGAGGTGGTTTAGAGGTTTTTGGTTAGCTACACATGGTTTCTTGCTAACCCACTTAAGTACAAGCTTTAATTAGGCAAGTAATGTACAAGATTTGCTTGATTCTTGAAATCTTAAGGATTTGTGTGTTTGATTATGTTTAACCACGGCATAGGGTAAAGAAGAACCAAAATGGTTATTAATTGTTATGTATTTAGCTAGTAGGAAACATTTAGGACAAGTATTAATTAAACCAAGGATGTACTAGTACTTGTAAGGATCATTAGGAGATTTTTAAGGATTTTCTAGGTGCTTTTGTGTGTATAACCGGCCCCTAGTGGGTTTTACACAAGGATTGATTTAATTTTAGTGTTAAGGTTATAAAAGTGGGTATTGGTTTGAGTCTAGGTAAGTCTAGGTATTTCCGGGGTGTGTCCGAATGTATTTTATTATGAAACGTAAACCTTTTACGTGACCAATAAAAATAAAACACGCAAAGTTTATAATTATCTTTTTAATAATTATATATTACTTAGTTGGTGTAAACCTTAATTTATTTGATGACCGTTTACATTAAATGATTATTTCTAGTCTACGCGATTTAGCTTAAATGTAAATAGTAAAAGTAAACGCGTATCGGACTAAAATAAATAGTGACGACTAATATAAGTCGCAAAATGACTTGAAATTAAGAAATGTTATAGTCTTCACCCGTTAAAAGAGCTTTGTCCTCAAAGCTTAAGACCTGGTAGTGGATGACGAAGCCCGGTTTGTGAAGAGTTGTGGGTATTTTTGTTTGAACGAATCTTCACGTTCCCAGGTGAACTCGAGACCTCTCCTAGAGTTCCAGAGAACCTTAACCAATGGTATCCGGCTTCGCTTTAATCGTTTGATCTCCCGTTCTATGATTTCAACAGGCTCTTCTACAAACTAGAGCTTATCGTCAACGTGAATTCCTTCTAATGGCATGACTAAAGGTTCGTCAGCATAACATTTCTTCAGATTTGACACATGGAAAGTATGGTGAACTCTACTCAACTCTTGAGGAAGTTCCAGCCTGTAGGCAACTTTCCTAACTTTTGCTAACACCTTGAAAGGTCTGACATATCTCAGATTCAGCTTGCCCCACTTACCGAATCGCACAACCCCTTTCCATGGTGAGACCTTGAGCATAACCCTATCCCTAACTTCGTACTCCATTGGCTTTCGCTTCCTATCAGCGTAGCTCTTTTGTCGATCCTGAGCAGCTTGCATCCTTTGCTTGATCCAGACGATCTCTTCCGTTGTTTCTTGGATTAATTCTGGACCAGTTAGTTGAGCTTCCCCAACCTCAGCCCAGCACACCGGTGATCGACATTTTCAACCATACAGTGCCTCATACGGTGTGGCCTTTATGCTAGCATGATAACTGTTGTTATATGAAAACTCGGCTAGTGGCAAATGCTTAACCCAACCCTTGCCAAAATCGATCACGCAAGCACGTAGCATGTCCTCGAGAGTTTGAATAGTTCTCTCGCTCTGGCCGTCAGTTTCTGGATGATACGCAGTGCTCATACTTATATCTGTACCCAAAGCTTTCTGAAATGATTTCCAGAAATTGGACGTGAATCTCCCATCACGATCACAGATGATTGACACAGGTATTCCGTGTCTTGCTACTATCCTGTTCAGGTACAACCTTGCCAACTTGTCCAATGGATCATTCTCCCTTATTGGCAAGAAGTGAGCAGATTTTGTAAGTCGATCCACAATCACCCAGATGGTGTCAAAACCTTGCGACGACTTAGGAAGCTTGGTGATAAAATCCATCGTGATATTATCCCACTTCCACTCGGGTATTGCTGGTTGTACTAACAGCCCTGATGGCCTTTGGTGTTCGGCCTTGACCCTCGCACACGTTAAGCACTTACTAACATACGTGGCTAACATAGGTGGTGATGTCTGCCTTCATATTGGGCCACCAATATAGCTTTTTCATGTCTTGATACATCTTTTCCGAACTGGGATGGATAGAGTATTTTGACTTGTGAGATTCGTGCCTAATCACGGATCTTAAATTCTCCATTTAGCAAGGAAACCAACTGCCTGACGTTGTATAACATAGTGTTCCATCGGCACGTGGTTCCAATCTTTCCTTGGGTATATCCCTTCTGATTATACCGCCTACGTCTTCATTCACGAGATTCTTTGGTTTCTGGGCTTCGATCTGAGCTTCTAATATTCGTTTGGGAAGATCCAAGCAAATTGTCATAACTAAGGCTCGAACCCGCAATGGCTCAGTGCGTTCCTTACGGCTCAATGCATCAGCTACTACGCTTGCCTTCCCCGGGTGATAACGAATGTCACAATCGTAGTCGCTTAGCAATTCAAGCCAACGGCGTTGTCTCATGTTAAGCTCCTTTTGATCGAGAATATGTTGTAGACTTTTATGGTCAATGAATACGGTGCATCTGGTTCTATAAAGATAGTTTCTCCATATTTTTAGAGCAAATACCACCGATCCAAGTTCTAAATCATGAGTGGTGTAGTTTTTCTCATTAACTTTTAACTGTCTAGAAGCATAGGCAATCACCTTCTATCTCTGCATCAATACAGCGCCTAAGCCTTTGTGTGAAGCATCATAATAGACCACAAAGTCTTCGCTTCCCTCAGGTAAAGCCAGAATTGGCGCACTGCACAACTTCTGCTTTATTAACTGAAAAACGTTTTCTTCCTTTTCACCCCAATCAAATTTGATTCCTTTTTGAGTAAGTTTCGTCATTGATTTAGCAATCTTCGAAAATCCTTCGATAAACCTTCGATAGTAACCCGCTCAAGATCTAAAATTGGCGGATCTTGTTTGGTTTTGGTTGTCTTAGGAGATGCCCAATCTTTGATAGATTCTATCTTGGCTGGATCCACATTTATGCCTCTGCTATCAATGACGTGTCCGAGAAATTGTACCTTTGGAATCCAAAATTCACATTTTGAAAATTTTTGGCATACAACTTCTCTTTCTTAAGCAATTCTAAAATGGCCTTGAGATGTTCTTCATGCTCTTCCTCTTTCGTTTGAATTACATAAGGCAAAGTCATCGTGAAGACAATTACAAAAACTTAAAACAAGTAAGGCCTTGCATACTCGGTTCATGAGTATATGAATACCGCAGTTACGTTTGTCAGTACGAATGGGCTCATAACGAGTTCGGAATGCCGTCTTTGGAATGTCTTGCTCTCGTACTCTAAGCTGGTGATGTCCTGATCTCAGATCTATCTTCGAATAAATATTGGATCCCTATAGTTGATCAAATAAATCTTTGATCCTTGGGAGTGGATAACGATTCTTCACTGTCAATTTATTTAACTCGTGGTAGTCGATGCACATCCTGAATGACCCATCCTTCTTTTTGACAAACAAGACCGGGGTTCCCCAAGGTGAGGAACTAGGCCTTATGAATCCTTTGTCAGAAAGCTCTTGTAATTGTTCCGATAATTCCTTCATTTCGGATAGAGCCAATCGATACGGTGCTTGAGCTATGGGCGCGGCTCCTGGAGTTAAGTCGATTTGGAATTCCACTGGTCGAGCCTGAGGAAGACCTGGCAAGTCCTCGGGAAATACCTCAGGAATATCTTAGACGATTGGTACGTCCTTTATTTGTTTTCCTTCCGACTTGTCCTCCTCTTTCTTGGCGGATATCTGCGCCAAAAAGACCTGGCATCCTTTTGCCATGTACTCTTGAGCTTTTGAACATGAGATAACTGTCAACCGAGATTCTCTCCCGTTGCTACTTTCGTTGCCACAAAAAGTCAAAGTTTCATTCCCATAGGGAACTTGAACAAGTTTCTCATCGCACACGATCACGGCGTGACATCTTCTTAACCAGTCCATACCGATAATGACATCGAAACTACCCAGTTCTACGGGCATTAGATCTATGTTGAACGGATGGTCTAAGAAATTTAAAGTGCAACCTCGTATAATAGTGTCTATCCCGACTAATTTCCCATCAGCTAATTCGACATCATAACAATTTTCTAATGGAGTTGGGGCGATGTTAATCAAGGAACTAAATGCAGTGGATATAAAGCTTCTATCGGCACCAGTGTCGAATAAGATAGATGCATAGTGGTTATTTAAGAGGAACGTACCCGTGACGACATTGGCATCAGGGTTTCCCGATGCATTTCCTCTCTTTTCTGCATTCCCAACTGCATAAACCCAGCCTTGTGCATTCCCATTTCCTCCATCTTTATTCTTCAGCTTAGGACAATCTCTCTTGAAATGCCCTGGTGCTCCACACTCAAAACAACCATTTCCCTTGGGAGCTGCCCCATTGCCCTTCTGAGTATTAGCAACATTTGTGTTACCAGTACTCCTGCAATCGCGAGCAAAGTGCCCTACTTTGTTACACTTGTGGCACCTCTGGGTGCACGGGCCATTGTGGTGAAGATGGCACTTGGTGCACTTGGGCAAAGATCCCCCATAAGGCTTCCTTTCGCCTGTCCCCATATTGTAGACCTTGGCGACATTCTGCCTCTTGAAGGGTTGTTGCTGGTGGCTATGGTTGTTTCTGGATGAATCATCAGCCTTCCTTTTGTTGTCAAATTGCCTTTCTGCGTAGGTGCGGAGTTTCTGATCCATCAAGTCGTTGGCCAACTCAATAGTCTCATCCAACGTCTTGGGTCTGCAGATTGAACGTTTCCCAAAAATGTTGTCAGGAAGTCCACAGATGTACTAGTCAACCTTCTCGGTTTCCGTTTGCAACAAACTTGGTACATCTCAGGGTTAGCTCATTGGAAACGTCCAGTGTATGCTTAACACTTCCCCTTGACCTTTAGGTTTCCACAACCGATTTCTAATTTCTTGATTCACCATGCTGACAATACTTGTCTGTCATCTTTTTCTTGAGTACTTCCCAAGTCATTGCATATGCCTCAGGACCTAAGGTTCTTATCTGACCATTCCACCAAGTCAAAGCAGCACCTAACAGAGTGCAGGTGGCAAACTTTACTTGATTCTCAATAGCACAACCACTGATATTAAAAACTGACTCCATCTTCTCAATCCACCGAGTTAAACCGACCACGCCTTCAGCCCCCTTGAAGTTCAAAGGTTGACCCTTCAGAAGTCAGGTCGTAAAAACAATTGCGCGCAGTTGCACGTTCCTCGGTTTATCCTCGTGCGAACTGGAGGCTTCCATCTCCATTGGTGGAGGTTTCGCAAAAGAGCCGGTCAATCATTGCTTGGATTATTTCTTAGTCAGTGGTTGTTTGGGTTGGTGTTTAGTTAACAGGTGGTATTCGGTCCTTCTCTGGTCGTAGGTGCCATGATTTTCTAGATCCAAAGACAAACACTGAGGTTTTAATGACAAATATAATAATGTATATATGAGGTATCAACACAAGAGAAGTATATAGTATGACATAACACATCCATTTCATTCATAACCTTGAAAATTTTACAAAAAATAGTTGTCGGATTACATAAAATACAATACAAAAGATCTAAAGCTATGCTAGTGGGGAAAACCCCTAATACTTAACATGCCTGTACAATGACCTAGCAAGATAAAATAACATAAATCACTGGATGTGACTGTCAGCATCCCCAGAAGCATCCTGGTGATCTGGAATCCTAGCATCTGATCCTGGTTGTCTAGCTCTCCTCTGCTGTCCTCGCAGTGCTAACAACTCGGCCTGCATGTCACTCATCTCTCGCCTCATGTCTTTAATGACTCGAAGAGTCTCTACCATCTGTGCCTGACGCATACGGTCAATCACTCGAAGCGCTGCTAACTCAGCCTGCTGCATCTGAAATCGAGTCTCATGTACCTGATGTTGTGTCTGAATGAGAGTACCCTGCAGCTGTAGCTGTGTCTGATGTGCCTGGATATGGGTCTCATGTACATACACATGATCACGATGGGTCTGAAGCTCCTGATGAGTCGCCTGACTCAATCCTATCGAGTGAGCCCAAGCCTCTCGGGAAGCATAGGCCTCCTTCTTTACCATCCATATTGTCTCCTGGAGAGTCATCCTATCCCTCATAAGTAGATCGACCCGCTACGAGTCCATATCGACTCGCTGTGATATACGAGACCTACTATCCTGAGCATCCTCTAGTAAAGCATACAAGTCCTGTGTATCATGCTCATGGAGCTCAGCAAGCTCTGTAACTCTAGCATTGACCTCTTCCACGGTCATAGGTGCTATCTCAGGAACTGCCTCTGCCGGATCTACCCAAGCATCCCTAATACCGTACCCAACATCTCTAATCCCCTGTCGCCTCTCTTTAGCATCTACCGTGCTGACAAATCCATAATCTATCCCCCGACCTCTGGTAGGTCTAGCAGTAGAACTCTCCTCGACCTCGTATCTGGAGCCTAGGGTGGACAAATATAACCTCTTGCAGGGAGGCTGCTCAGACTCGGGAATATCATCCCTACAGTCAACAGGTGGTGGTATGTATAGAGATGGTGGTAGTGGTGGTAGTGGAGGTGATGGTAATGCGGCAGTAACTGCATCAATAAGGGCCTGAGTGGATGCTATCCTGAGTGTCTGGATTTGGGTTGGACACCCAGATGATGGTAGTAATGGTGATGGCACTGGTGGTGGTGATGAATGTGCAGGTGGGGCCATGCTCCTAACAAGGCGCTCCCCTACAGAGGGTGGTGATAGTGAGTATGAGTTGATGGTGATGGAGTAGTCATGGCCAGAAGTCTCTCAACCTCTGCCTCTGGTGGAAGGGATATGGAAGTCTGAGGCCGGACGGTAATCCTAGCCCCAATAGTAATGTCAATGGAGGGTGGTGGTATAACAGGCTCTGTTCCCTCAGGTGGGAAAACAGGCTCATCAATAGGTACAACAATAGCAGAGTCGGCCGGAGCTAAGTGCTCCTCCTCCTCCTCCTCCTCCTCATCCTCATCCTCATCATCCTCATCCTCACCATCAGCGTCATCCCCAGATGAATCGCCGTCATCATCATCTCCATCATCTCCCCCGTCCATAGGATAGTCGACCGGACCATCCTCTGTCTCATCATCCTCGTACTCCTCTGGATCCTCCTCGGGATCCGACTCAGTAACATATCCGGGTGACTCAGCAGTAGGTGAATCAACAGGAGGTAATGGCTGCTCCTCAGCTGGAAACTCATGCTCATCCTCCAATGGTATATACTCAGGGTATATAGGCTCTGGCACGTAGTCAGGATCATGTGCATGTACGAACATAGGCTCACGCTCATCCTCGTCCTGAGGAACTGGCGGTGTCTGTGGATCCTCTGGGCCTGGTATGTAATCCGGTGATGGTGGGGCTACTGGCTGCATCGGGAGTCCGTCGTATCCTAATACGATGACCCGTGGGATGCCTCCCTCAGATATCTCCTCATCATCGGCTCCCCAGAAGGCTCTGCCGGGCTCAGAGTCAGTGTAAACAGAAGTGTAGGTAACCGCAGATGTCGCAGAAGACATGATTACTGCAAAAAGCAAAAATAACCTATATAAGTATTACTTATAGGAAAGATCGGTAAGATATGTATGTAAGCTTTAATAATAAAAGTCTTATAGTAATATACTTAGTATATTTTATATACGCATATTTCAATCATGTAAGCACTTAGTACCCTACTAATGTTAAAATAGTGGTGTATACATGTAAGCAAAATTATATTGTGCTAGATGTAAACAAGTAATGCATGTATGTCCCTCGCAAATCCTATTTGTGAAAACAATGTTTGAAAATGGTTATAGTCCAGACAAAACTTTTGACCTGGTTCTCTATAACCTTGGCTCTGATGCCAATCTGTAACACCCCCAAATCTGGGTAGCAGCGGAATGTTGAATATCCGAGGGCGTTACTTCATAGATCAATAGCACAAGATATGAGAACGACCACTAACGTGTCGTTTTAAAAAGATACATTGGATTAACAAAATTCCTTGTTTCATTACATAATCTCATGGCATTTTAAATTGTTCGACAATAAAGTAAAGATTTTTTTTTTTATCCCCCCCGGTTTTATACAAAATGTTCCCAAAATGGTAAAACGCCCAAATCTTTAGTACTGACTCTTTCCAAAGAGTGACCCCCAATGTATCTGAGCATCCCGTGCCTTATTGACCTGAGAAAACATGCTTAAAATATCAACATAAAGTTGGTGAATTCATAGGTTTATGTAAATCAATAGTAGGACCGCAAGATTTCCAAGTGTATGATTAAGCAACAAATGCAAACATCATAAAAAGTAATTACGTTTTCCTAAGCTCATGACACTGAAGCTCGACATGTATGAATGCAATAAATTGCCAATAATGCCCATGAATGATGTTCTAACCCGAAACATCCCAAATCCGACATGTTATAACGTTCGTTCCCGGTGATAGCTAGTCACCCGAACGGGGATGTCAATCCCAAATAGATCTACTCATAACATTCGCGCTTACAATCCAGTAATTGACAGTTCATGATAAAAGGGCTCAGTGGGTTATCGCTACTTAGGCAAACACGAAATCATAGTATAAAATGTACACTTGCGTCCAATTTGTAAAACAAAGCATGTTCTCACCCCAAAGATGTAAATCATTTAAATAATTGTAAAACATGGGGCTATGAACTCACCTCAACAGGTAGTCCTCTGAATGATATTATATATCCAAGTATAGCAATGAATCACACCGTCAAATACCTAAGTAAATACGGTCAAGTCTTAGTCTACATATTTAGGCTAACGACTCAGTGTATAAACTAAATTCAATTATAAGTTTATATATACTGTTATCACTTGTGTGGTGGTGTACAGGTTTAATGTATTTGTATTCACTTGATGGCTCTTGGAAAGGTATATGATTTCACACGTTCTAGTATACGTATAAACGTTTATTAATAAATATCCATATTTATCAAGTCGGAGGTTTACTTGTATAATATCCGAATATAATTTGGATTCGTTAAGTGTTTAAATATTTCACATTCGTTTACAAAATACCCTTAGGTTTCTTATAATTTACAAAACAACCCTTAAGGTAGGAATTATACCTTATTTACATTTTAAACCCTCAAGTTTCAATAATTACACTTTTAGTCCTTTAACTTTACAAAGTTACACTTTGGTCCTTATAGATTTGAAATAGCCCCCTAGTTTCCAGAATTGACAGAAACAGTCCCTAGACTTGTTAAATTTAGTAAATGACTGTTTTGACCCTTAAGTTTATAAATTGGCACTTTTAGTCCTCCGACTTTGTAAAAATTGCATTTTAATCCTGATTAAGTTCTAACAAGTGGCAATTGGTTTTAATAGACTCCAATAAGCAAAACCAACTATTTTGGCTTATAAATAAGCTTGGATGAGCTTATTTAGGCTTATTGGGCCCGTTAAGGCCTATTAAGCTAAATAATGGTCCAATTAAGTTTCCAAGAGTACATAAGCATTTGATAAGCTTATTTAAGTTATAAAAATCAATTTGGCTTATTAATAAGCTCGGATGAGCTTATTAGAGCTTATTAGGCTCCTTAGCCCAACAACTATAACCGAATGCTAACCAGTAGGCCTATTAGGGTTCCCTTATTGAATCTCACTAGTTTTCTTAACTCAATAAGCTTACTTGGGCCTGTTTAAGCTGTTTTAAATCTTGTGGCTTATCCCATAAGCAAATAAGCTACGGTAATGGGCTCTTAGGCTCATTAACAAACCGTTACGCATTTTAAGCCTTTAGGCTTGCTTGATTAGGGTCCACTAGCTTTTCTAGGTCTATAATAAACTCAACAAGTCACATAAGCTCACGAATAAGTTGTGCAAGCTTATTCGTGGCTTATGGATCCATTTTGGCCATGGAAATAGGCTGCCAAGCCCATTAAGAACCCGGTAAGGGTTTTGAGGGTGTGGGCTTATACAACATAGGCCCATAAGCATTTAGGGTCTTCAATAAGCCCATAAGTTTTGTCATAGCTTATAAATAAGCTATTAGAGCTTATTCGAGCCGTTAGGCTTGTCATTTGGGCGTCGCTAGTGGGCTGACGAGTCCATTAAGGGCTCGGCTAGCTTCTTATATGTATTTTAGGATTTCAAGTGAATCAAATAAACACCCCTAGCCTTAAATAAGCTCGTAGAGCTTATTTATAAGTCTTAGGCTTATTACATGAGGCTTGTTAGGCCTGTTGGGCTTCCACAGTGGGTGGTTGGGCCCAAAGTGACCCGAACCTAGCCCCTTGGTTTACTAGTTTGATTTCTAGGCCTCGATTATACTCGTTAAGCCCTTATTAACGTTTATAAATCGTTATTGACACATGCATTCGTTCCACAAGTTATTATATGCGTTCCTAAACTAAACCATTTCATTTTTGTGAAAAGTTAACGTTTAGGGTTTGTGCATTTCGAGTATACATGATACGTTTCATACCAGTTTTCATACGTGTATTAAGAGGTACGTTTAAGGCTTTACTCGACATTCAAACAAGTTTTATATACGTTGTATATATTAGCACCACATAAGATCAAACGTACGCAGAATGTATGTGCGTGAACCATGCATGGGTCGAATCATGCATGTCCATGCTCACGTTAACTCGTTATACACAAGTTAACGCGACCCTTTTTTACTAGATATGAATAAAACGAATAGGTTACGACATGTAAGGATTAGTTCGAGACTTACAATGGTCCTAGAGTCTTTAATGTCCGTCGTGTAGATAACCTAACTCGTTTACACCCAAACCGTGTGTAACCCTAAGTTTCAAAGCTTGAATACCCAATCCTTAGCTCGTATACTCTTCTTAATACCCTTGTATGCGAACTTAAGTGCACCTTGTGTCCTTAGAAGGAAATGTGGGTTGTGTATAGGTTCGGTTTTGTGAGACCCAAATACAAGAGAGTGTAATTGAGTATGGTTTATCCTTGAGAGAGTTTGAGAGTTTTAGAAATGTGTTAAATGACAATGTGAGGGAGTATTTATAGGCACATAAGCTAGTTAGTCTCCCTTAGTTCTAAGCTAACCAAAATCGTGCCTTATGAGGTGGTTTAGAGGTTTTTGGTTAGCTACACATGGTTTCTTGCTAAACCACTTAAGTACAAGCTTTAATTAGGCAAGTAATGTACAAGATTTGCTTGATTCTTGAAATCTTAAGGATTTGTGTGTTTGATTATGTTTAACCGCGGCATAGGGCAAAGGAGAACCAAAATGGTTATTAACCATTATGTATTTGGCTAGTAGGAAACATTTAGGACAAGTATTAATTAAACCAAGGATGTACTAGTACTTGTAAGGATCATTAGGAGATTTTTAAGGATTTTCTAGGTGCTTTTGTGTGTATAACCGGCCCCTAGTGGGTTTTACACAAGGATTGATTTAATTTTAGTGTTAAGGTTATAAAAGTGGGTATTGGTTTGAGTCTAGGTAAGTCTAGGTATTTCCGGGGTGTGTCCGAATGTATTTTATTGCGAAACGTAACCCTTTTACGTGACCAATAAAAATAAACTACGCAAAGTTAATAATTATCGTCTTAATAATTATATATTACTTGATGGATGTAAACCTTAATTTATTTGATGACCGTTTACATTAAATGATTATTTCTAGTCTACGCGATTTAGCTTAAAAGTAAATATTAAAAGTAAACGCGTATCGGACTAAAATAAATAGTGACGAATAATAGGAGTCGTAAAATGACCTAAAATTGAGAAATGTTACAGTCTCCACCCGTTAGAAGAGCTTTGTCCTCAAAGCTTAAGACTTTGTAGTGGATGACGTAGCCCGGTTTGTGAAGAGTTGTGGGTATTTGTTACCAAAAATGAAACACAAATCATGAATAAACTGTTAATAATAAACAATTAAAATAACAAATACCAAATTTTGCAATTTAAGTTTTTTGCTACCCTAATTCACGAGTCCAACTAAGACCTAATACAAATCAAACCAAACCTAATATACTAAAAAGTGGCCTAACATCTAAGTATCTAACCGTGGCCTATAATTCAAACGAGGCCCAAATCGAAAATTTACAAACTAAACATAGGCCCAATAATAATTGAATTTAAGAACCAGTTTTAACCAAGATTTGCTCATCTTAATTTCTAATAAGCTAAACTATAACAATCTGAATAAGCCGAAACAATAAGCTAAGCGTAACAACTAATTTGATGCAAGAGATACTAATAAGCACAAGATTAAGCTTTTAATCCTAAGTCTAAACTAGAGAGCTTAAATCTAAACAATCAACAAATGACTTTTATAAATAAAATCCAAATAAGCATTTTTTTTTTTTGAATCTAAAAACGAAACCGATTTTAACTATTAATAAGCTATACGACATAAGCTGCTACTGGCGAAACTAAATAAGCACATCATACTAAATAAGAAATCGAACACAAGAATTAAACATACTAAATATATAAAATCTAAACAAGATCAATAAAAAAAACCCCCCCGGGCAGAGTACACACTAATAAGCACCAACAGTAACAATTAAGAAAACTAAACATCAAATGATAACACCAAACTGACTTAAGCACTTAAATCAAGATCGCAAACTTTATCCAAATTAAACTATACGAAAGATACTTTTGCAAACTGTTGAAGCTAAAAATGAATCTGAAATAAGCTTTTGGCCAGCTTATTCAGATATGAATAAGCTTAGAAAGTGGCAAACAAAACAGAAAATAAGCACTTGAAAATTTTAGGAAAGAAATAGAAATAAACAATTTTAAACAACAAATCATAAACTTCATTAAGCTAGAACGAATCTCGTTACATAATCGAAATAAACTGATGAACAGAAGTTGTGCAATAACTTGAACTGAAAAATAAAGCTAAATCTAAACAACAATAAACTACGGGATAATGAAAATAAACTAAACAAAACTAACCTACCCTTAAAATCTCCCACCAGAATGTGGGGGGACGAGATGCTATAAGTAATCCAGGGGGTGAAAATGTAAATTCTGTCCCAACCGTTACATAATAATTGAGCCAATCACTGGCTTGTTTCCTCGTAACCCTCCGATCGTAGTATTTTGCATAAATTCGATCACCAACCCTATAGTGTGCCCCACGTGTACTAGGAAATCGTACCTCCGTTGGCAGTGATAATCCGTTTGATCAATTTTGAGTATACTGATTCTCAATTTGAAAGTTTGCATCATATCCTTGCCACGCGTCATTATTCCATTCGATCTCCCAAAGTTAGTGGAAGCTCACGTGGGCTTTTATGAATTAATTTGCAGCCATGTGCTGCCTACATCAGCAGACGTCAGCAACCTTTATACTTTAGATTTTATTTGAATTCTTGTTGGCTTGTAGTATTTAGTGGCTTCTTGGGCTTAAGCAAGCAAGGGCTGGCCGCTGACCCATAAACTTGGGTTACGGGCTGGCCCATTATGATCGAGGCACCGTTGGACTCCGTTTTCTCCCTCGCGCTCTTTCCATTCCCGTGCTCAGTTTTGTCTGTTTTACCTTATTTTTCGTCCTTTGACAGATATCCATTACCTGCACAACACAATAACCAAAACATACATATACACTATATTTTTCATCTGTTTTAGGTCATTTAGAGTCATTTTATTAGGTAAAAGGTATGTGTATTTAAGCACATACCATCATCCTTGATGGCATTGTCTACACGAGGGAGGTTATAGGTAACGTTAGGTAGGAGGGAGATTTCGCATATAGACGGTCCTAATATACTATAGTACGCAGATATACGATCCACGTGGATTGTGACGCATTCATAATTACGTTGGCCACCGTATTTATAAATGCCTCCTTTCCCAGTTATACTCAGTATCTAGCCCACACAGCTTAGTAAGTGACTCATCTAGTCCGATAGACGATTGACGATATATATAAGATAGGCGATATATATAATAAACGATATAAAATACATAATATAAGATAGATGATATATGATAGCTGATTATGAGATAGATAATATAAGATAGCTAGTATAAATAGGTAGATAGATAGATAATGTAGATATATAAAATAGATAGATAATATAGATAGATACTATAGATATATACAAAAACAAGAATAAGCGGAACACCGCACACATAAATCCTATCATGCAACTATATGAAGGTTATTCTCTATAACCTTTGCTCTGATTACCAATCTGTCAAACCCCGACAACGACAGAAACACGAGGTGTGACAGAGGATTGATCGTCATAACATAAAGCGTCAATATAGAGAAAACTAACATGCATTAAACAAGTGTTACAACATCCTCTGACAAAAAGTATGGAACTTGTGTCAAAATGAGTTGAACCACATCACACAGTCTGGAATTTATTACAATCGAAACCTCACATCCGAAGGGATACAAGTCTAACTGAAAACAAATAGACAAACTGAAACAAAGTCTCAATGCAACTCCAAATGATAAGATCCGAACGAATGCTCTTAGGTCTACTAAAAGTCTCTAAACCTGGCTTCATGGATCATTCACATTACCTGAAAATGATACTCGAAATGGTCAACATTACGTTGGTGAGCTCGTAGGTTTTTGGAAAAAAACCAGTTGTTGTGCCAGAATATAAGAGTGGACAGTTGTGCAATATGAAAGCAGAATGCACATAATAGTATTTAAATATTCAACATACCAACATATCAACATATCAAATTAACCCGCATGCTTATAGTCCTCCGAACCTATCGCCTACCAGCTAGAGCTACATAGTCGACAAAGTAGTGAAATGCAAAAATTCCAAGTGGAACGTCGCATAAATAGATCTTGTAGCATTCGTATAACATTTATAAAGTGTTCACATAGCATTCATACATGCAAACATAGGTACACAGCATTGTCCAAAAGGTTTTGCACAAAATTTAAAAGTAGTTAAAAGAAGGTTTTGAGTATCATTTTCCCCCAACGGACAAGAGTTTAAAAGTGGGGCTACGAGAACTCACCTTTAAACAATGCGATAAGTAGCTGAGGATATTAAATTATGGTATGCAACGGCTTCCAAACATGACCTAATCCAGTTAAAGTCTGATTTTTTAAATATAGGTTTTCTAATTGTTTGTTTAAGATTGATACATAATAGTTAAAAGGTGTGTTGTACGGTCACTTGCAAGGTTATTGGTTGCGTGATGGTTGGTAATTAAGACTCGAAGAAAGTATTTCAAAGTACGTATGTTAGATAATATATACTCACAATATTTAGAAAATTAGACGAGAAAATATCTAGACTTGGATAATAGTTATTAATAATTATGTTTCGATAATTTATTCGGTAGTCTTAAGTTACCTAGTTTAATTGTATTGATTATGAAAAGTGACATGTTTTAGTTACATTTAATTATAATTAGAAGTTTTATAATTTATAAAATTATAAAATATATTTTCGTCTTTTAGTCGGTTTATTAAAATAATAATATTTTATTTATTTCGACCTTCTGTCGGATTTTTAAGAAATTAATATTTTTGTAAGATATTCTAAGTATAATATTTGTATGAAATTTCGGCATGACCCGTTCGTTTATAAGACGTTTTCAAGGTTTTTAAACCTCATTTTCAAACAACTTCCCTTAAGTAATTCAATTCCGTCAAACGACCAAAATCCACATTTCTTATTAATTTCCAAGACTCATTTTCTTCAAACGACTATTCGACTATTAATATGTGTATATAAGTATAAATCGTTATCAAAAGTATGCTTTTATTTTTCCAAATGACTAGTTTTTGCTTATTGGGCCTTAAGGCCCATTAGTAGTCCAAAATATCGTTTAATAGTTTTAGAATCCATTTTAGGCCCATTATTAAGCCCATTAAGAAAGTAAGTATAACAAACAATCCACGAAAGAAGCCAAGGTTCACGGACCAAGACTAAGCCATGGTTTGGGCTTAGCTTATTGGGTTGTGGCCTTTTAAGCCCATAATAAGCTATTCGGAGCTTATTATTAAGTCGTTAAGCTACGCAAGTTCTTGAATATCAAAATAAGCTATAACCAAAAGTCATGAAAATAATCCGGACCATAATAAGGTTCACAATAAGCCATGGCTTATTGGGCCTAATTGGGCCGTAGGTTTTATAAGCCCAAAACCAACTATGCTAGTTTCGTAAATATGCCATTAGGCTATAAGTACTTCTAGTTACCAAAATAAGTTACAAAAATAAGCTACAAAAATATGGCGAAAGAGGTAAATGACCAAAGTACTCCCTTGGTCTCTCCTTCCTTAAGCCGTGAGCTCATAGGCTCCAAAAAGCCATCATAGAGCTTATTTAATAACCTAATAAGCTATCATAATATGCTAAAAAATATGACAAGTAGAGGTAATAACCAAAAACATGTTTCCTTTGTTTTCCTTTTTGGACCGAATACAAATAAGCTCCAGATAAGCTATACAAAGCTAAACTAGATAAATATTAAGTTACATAGTATATAAATGTTACTCAACCATCACAACCAAAATAATAAAATGGTCTTTCCTTACCCTTTTGTACCCATGTTCGAACCAAACAACCACCCTTTTATTTTTGATTGAAATTTTAAGCTTTTGATTTTTAACAAAGGACCGTACAACTATTATCTATGCATCATAACCTTAATAATAGTACAAAAAGATTTGAGAAATGGATGACTTACAAAGAGGGTTTTGAAAATGAGATTAAACACTAAACCGACAACCCAAACGTTGTTTTAATGAACCCAAGCCTATTGGAATCAACCCGGAAATACCCAAACTCTCATGTTTTTTATCAAAGTTGGAAAAATTATGGGTTTGTGTGCGTCCAAACTAAGCAAGGAAGAGAGAAAGAAAAATGATTTTTGTGTGTTGATTTGTGTAGTGTGTATGCATTTTGAAAACATATAAGACAACAACTAGTACTAGGTTAGGGACAAGGGTGCTAAAATGGTGCCTCCTTGTTCCTTAGTGGGGCTCGAACCGGCCATGGCTTCTAGGAGGATCCTAGAAGTGTTTTAGCTCTTGTCGGGTTACTAAAAGCTCAATTCTTATGATTTAAAATGTGACTCGAAGTTTTCTAGTATTTTTAATGAATGTAAAAATGTTTTTCCATGAACTTTGACTATTTACATGATGGGTAAATAAGTTAAAATGCTTTAAATTTAGTACGGATCATTAACGAACGTGTCGGGACGCGTTGCTTGGGATTTTAAGCCATTTGCGGTAAAACTTCCCGGAGATTGATTAAATATAAATAAAATCATCTATAATGAGATATTTAAAGGAAATAATAGCACTAATGATTAAATAGATAATAAACTAGTTACTGATAAATCTTGGAAATTGATCTAACCGGAACAGAAAGTAATAAAAGTTAAAGGACTAAAATAGAACATTATAAGCTAGAAAATCCGCAAGGGTTACAATATGCGTAGTTTAGCTTGTAGTGATGCCGTATTTTGTATGAGACTTTAACCAAACGATGATGAATAATAGTGCTTTAAACGCTTTTCTGATCTAATTGATTGTTTGAAACCACTAGTTGTTGGTTCTTGAAATGGTAGGAAAGCATCAAGTTATGCTTGCAGCCATTACGGGTTAGATTTGATACTTTAATGAGTTTGTGTTGATCATTATGGACAATGTTGATATTGCCTGGAAGTCGTTGCTTTTACGCAATTGAGGTATATATGGTGCGCGCTTTGTTGTACTTTTTAGGTTTTACGTGTCGGTGGAAAGAATACAAGTCACTGGTAAGTTATTTTGTGAATCGCCTAAAAAAATCAACGTTAGTGGTAAGCTTCGTATTCGATTCAGGTTTCTTCATTATGTTTGCAGCTGCTTCGCGTTGAATTCTGTTTGCTGAGGGTTTGCTGATCTGTTGGTTGTTGTGGTGGTAAACATCGAATTTGACATGGGCATGTGTTGCAAAATACCTTAATCGGGTTGTTTTACACGTTATTAGATATTGTTGGCGTAAGTCTACAGATTCAGTTGCTTTGTTATGTGTGTTGGCAATAACTATGATGATATACGCGCACATGCGTTGTTCAAGAGTAAGAGTGTTGTGACAGTTGTTGCACTGAGCGTGTAGTGGGTGGGCCAACATCAAATTATTCTTGCAACTGCTATATTTGAATCCATTTAATTAAAATTCAACCTTTTGCAATAAGTTATGAAATACCTATATTAACTTATGGTGAAAAGATATGACCTATGAAAGAAAGTAAGCGAGTGAAGAAGATGTGACTGGAGAAGAAAGTGGGCGCGTAAAGTTCATGAAATTGATCCTTTTGAAATTAATGAAATCAAATAATGATAGGCCATTAGGTGGTGTTCGCACTGTATCTTGGCTGGGCAACCTGGATGGTATTTGAATGAATGCAACCGGTGTTTGCAGCCATGGGGGTGTTTGTTCCCTTTTTGTTCGATTGTCTCTGATTTTGGAATCATAAAGTGTCTTCTGCTTTGGCATCCAAGATGATGCTAAAATCCTTTCCGTATGTTGGGATGGTATATTATGAGTAGCAACAATACATTCGTAAGGCGATGATGAATATGAGCGGTCTAAACAAAACGCGTAAAAGTGCGTACCTTGGCTTGGCGACCTATTAGCTTTAAATAGAGCCGATGCATTATCTTATGCAAAATTATTTGGGTCATAGTTATTCGATAATGACGTAGTAGTGGCGGTAACAGCCATAAGAGGTTTTGCGTTTCGATACGTTTTATTTCTATTTTGCTAGCAGCGGATAGAGAACATCGTGCCACTAAATAGTATCGCCATTTTTCTTTCAATTTTTTATTTATACACCAGCTGGGCATATCAAAACACTTAAACGCTTATGGCTGTCATCGCCACTACTACCGCATGCTAGGCTTATGCTCCAAAGGACTTGGGTGACATTTTTTTTCCAAATATTAAACGTGCCTAATTTTTTGCTTTTGGGTTTGCCTTTTCTTCACTCGCTTTATGGTATACAGGTTGAGGCAATAATGACAGATACCTGAGCCCTCCTTGAGGTTATTTGAAAAAAAACTAACATGGAATTAGATATTTAAATTTACCATCCCTGTATCCATGTGAGCAGTCCACAGCAACGATTTCGAGGTTAAAATTATATTTGTTTGCATGTTGGCTGCTGACTTGGACACACGAATGATTTTTTGAATGTGAAAAGGATTTTGCCATTTTCACACGTGTTTAAATACAGAAAGTGGTTTCGGCCTTGGCATCCGTGATAGTGGCAAAATACTTGTCGTATATTTAGATGTTATATTATGCTTGCCAACGACCTCTTTATAAGGCTATGATGAGTATCAGTGTGGTCAATTAAAATTGTGAGTGTTTGTGTCTTGGTGGGGCAAATTATTAAATTGGCAGTCACAGCGGATGTATCCTCTTTTGTCTGAGCCTATTATGCTGGATAGCTGAAGTCGTAGGGCGATATAGCAGGTGAGATGGAAAGGGGTTTTGCGTGAATTTACATAACTCATTGACAGGAACTTTGACGAGGCATCACTTCATTGTATTTGCAACCATTCTGGGTTAAGTTTTGTTTTCTAACGCGTTGTGGGTCTAAGTTTGGATGCATGGTACGTGTTTAAATACACATACCTTTTACCATTAAAAACAGACTTAATTGACCAAAAACGTACCAAAAATACATTGTATTTGTATGTTTTGCATTTGTATTATGCAGGTAAAGGATATCTAAGAAAAGGCCAAAAACAACAAAACCGAGCACGAGAACGGAAAGAGCGTGAAAGAAAAGCCAAGTCAAAGCCAGAAGTCAAAAAGACAGAGTCAAAGTCAACCCGGGGAAGTGAATTTGGAAAGAGCGTCGAAAACCGAACCCAAAAACCTAAACTGCCAAAAGTGGGCCCACCCGTACCCACCTAGTGGGCCCAGGTTAGCCCACTTATATACTCATTTAAACCCTTTTTAAAAAACACATAATCCATTTAAAAAAGGCCCATCCCCCTTTATTTTTATAACCGACCCAAACCCAAATATAAAAGCCCAAATCATGCTAACGGGCTTTAGGCCCAAACCCTTTTATACTTACACCGTTAGTCCATAAAGGACTAACAATGTTAGTACAAAAGGACTAACGATGCAAATCTATCCAAACCTGAGGGACCAATGATGCTAAATACAAGGACGTGTATTGAAATATGATAATACACTTTTAGGGGGCCATTGTTGCCATTTCCTCTAACCTATCCCTAACTCTACACTCACTCACCCTGCAACAAGAGACAAACCTGTCTCTTTCACCAAACCCTACAGCTTGAACCCCACCCTACAAACCTCTAATTGCCATGTTGGCAATCCTTCACCACCTCATTGGGCAAGATAATCAAGGGTTAGGATTGAGTTCTTGGGCAGCACTCATAATTAAGGGTCAAGATATGCTTTGGTTTCCTCTCTCAGCAAAAACACAACTAGCACACAAGTGAAGACATTCACAGCTTATATAAAGAAGAATGAAGACAGAGAAACGAGGAGTAGTTTTTAATATAGTTTTAAGTTTTTAACAACTTATTTCTATTGTATTTTCAGCTTTTAATCAATTTCTTGTAACTTCCTTTAAGTCTTGTAAAAGTTTTATGAATTAATGAAATTTAAGTTTTTATTGTCATAAATCTGTTTTTATGTTTAAGTGAATCATATGTTTGGAATTGTTCTTACAAGCTCTTATTTGAGTTCTACATAATCTGTTTTCATTAAGCTTGTATAAGCACTTAAGAAAATTTTACCAAAAAAAAAATCACCACTCTAAACTACCATAGCCTTTAGAAGATAAGCTTAAAAAGAAAGAGCTTATGGGCTATTATATAGTTGCTTATTGAATAAGCTAGGTAGGTAGAGCCTAATAGGTCTAAGTTTATCCCTGTTTTAAGCAAGGGATCAAGGTACACTCCCATTTTCTATTTTAGCTTATTTTTATGCATTAACTGTTCATTACTTAAATTCTGCTTATATGTGCTTATTTTTATTTTGTTCATGGTTATTGTGTCTTATTTGTGCTTATCAATTCTTGTTTGATGCTTTGCTTAACCTGTTTTAACTTAGTTTCATGTATCTACTTCTTTAAGGAGTATTTGGGATAGTGGGTCAAACAGGTTAAAAAATGTTTTCAAAACCATGTGGGTTATTTGATTGACT